>LPNX010614390.1:36291-52768 GCA_001517045.1 Pseudotsuga menziesii | reverse complement strand
TGCAACAGCGCTGTGTGGGAAGTTATGAGAGAAACCCATCCACTGGAGAAGACTGTTTGGGATGAGTGCATCCACAGGTATCCATGTGACACTCGTAATGGTTACCCCGATGATTACTGTAACAGATGGTTATGACTACATGGATCTCCATATATGCAGTCTATTTATTCAGAGTGTATTTCTGTATATGCAGTCTTTTTTTTAAGTAAACTTTCTACCAGACTATTTGGTCGTGCAAATGGTCGGATAGAAAGTTTATTTTTTTGTTTAAATAATAATAATAATAATAATGTGTCATTGCTATTGTGCACTATTGAATTTGATGTAATTTGGTGCATCTAATAATTGATATTCTTGGTATAACAGCATTAAATGTTTCGCTGCAAATGTTTATTGAACACCTACTATATTCACTCTTTATTAGTTGCTTGCTTATTGCCTGCCAGAAAGGAATGTAAGTCTCACATTTGTGCTTATTGCTTGCAAGAAACGAATGTAGTATCCTATTTGCGGATAGATAGAATACAAGTTATTCCAAATGGTGTGTTTGGCAAGAAATTCTGTGAAGATTTTGCCTTATGTATAGGTGATGAGTCACTTTGATAAAGTTTAGTTTATTTTTTTAAACTTTATTTATTTTAGTTAATAAGTATATTGATTTCAAAAAGATGGGGGAGTGCAGTTATTGTTATTGTTATAGTCATTAATTTAGATTTATTTTTGGGTTTTTTTATATTACTTATCATTATCATGTTTTGATGTTTACATTTCTTGAAGTTGTATTAGTTCTTTTTTTAAGTTTTGATTATTATATAATTTGGTGTTTGTAATGTCTTTTTTGAAATCAAAAGTTAATCTATTGAAATAAAAAATTGGTATCAGCGTAGATCCAAATCCTAGGCTCTATCAAGTCTCTTCATAGGTATCCATTGATTTGATTCAAACCAAAAGACACGTCTTTTTATTTAAGGTCCACATATAATATTTTATTATTAATATTTAATATTATTTATGGCCCACATATAATATTTATTTTTTATTTTTTATTTTGTTATAAAATAACATTACAACATTTTCCCATACATGGTTTTAAAACCATATGCAAGGCCCTCCTACAACCATGGGTTGTTTAGGAGGCCTTGCACATGGTCTTAAAACCATTTGCAAGGCCCTCCTAAACCATGTACAATAAAACTATGGGTTGTTTAGGAGGCCTTGCACATGGTTTTAAAACCATGTGCAAGGCCCTCCTAAACCATGTACAATAAAACAATGGGTTGTTTAGAAGGCCTTGCACATGGTTTTAAAACCATAACCCATGTACACATAGTTTTAAAACCATGCACATGGTGATTTTAAAACCATGCACATGGTTTTAAAACCATGCACATGGTTTTAAAACCATGTGCAAGGGCAACATTTTTTATTTATTTTTAAGTAAAAACATTACAACATCTCCCCCATATTGTGTTTTTTTCCTCACCCATATTTTTTTATGGATAATTAATTTTTACTTTTTTATTGTTTTGTTAGGTAGGAAGATTACAACATCTCCCCCATATTAAGTTTTTTTTTGGCCGACATTTATTTTGGCCTATAATTAAACAAATAATTTTTTATTAATACAAATAATGTTACGTAACTTTACAAGATCTCCCCCATACTGGGTTGTAAAGCCTCTCTACGCAAAAACTAAAAGTCTGCTGCAGATAGGAAGAAACAAAAAGAAAAGACCAGTCTCCCCAAGAAGAGAAATCAGACCATAATTGTATGAAACATCATCCCTTTGAGAGGGAAAAAGATCCTAGAAAGATGTAGCTTATAGAGTTTACAAAAAACCTATAGAGTTTGTAATGTTAAAGTATTTATATTATTTATTTATTTATTAGTTTTGTTATTTTGTTAGTTGGTTATTGGTTGGGACGAGTTGAGCTGACCTTATGCCTTGGGAGGGGACTCCGAGGCATAGGGCACGCATTGGTGTAAACATCAATTAGATGGTCTACAAACTTTGAAGAACACGTGTTCATCCTCGTCGCACCATTTGTCATATAGTACAATTTGATATCTCGATGACATCGCGCTTCATGCCTCATGTCGCCCTTCTTCATCCTTCTGTCGTGTTAGTAGTATAAGTTTCTTTTTAATATATTAATATCCTCACTTTTTGCACGCTTAACACATTATTTTTTATTTAACACTTACGTTCACCACAGTCCAGGACACTACATTACTGTCACATGCCTTCTGAAGCAAAAGTGCCGTAAAAAAATTATGGATATGTTTCTGAAGCAAAAGTGCCGTAAAAAAATTGATTTCATGTTAGATGCTTGGAGGGTTGATAGAATCTGTAGTATCGATATGTTAGTCAAGTTTGAAGAGATGGAAAACGAATACAATTTGATGAGCCATAGAGAACCTAAAATTGAAATTAATAATGGTGTGATGGATTTCTTCTCTAAGAAATATAGTGGAGGTTTGGGCTTCAAGATTTGGCCCATTGCCACCTATGGTCTCTGTTAAAGTTTAACAAAGCAATGAAGCATAAATGAATGAACACCACTAGGCATATGATTGCCTTATCATTATTAAGCAAAAGCATATATAGGACTACATAACAATAAAAACCATGGGACAATACCATGGGTCAAAAAATATTATGGGTCACTAATCAAGATAAGGTGACTAAATCAACTACTCAACTAACCAACTAGTTAATGCACTATTGACCAGTTAGATTACATTTCTTAACACACCCCCTTAATCTCAATTGGGACAATATTATCCACACTAGTGTTGTCTCTAAAACTCAAATGAAAGTGTTCCCAATGGTTTGGTGAACATGTCAGCCAATTGCACCTTAAATCCACAAAAAAGTAATGCAATATCTCCATTATTGACTAAATCTGATCCGGATTTATGTGTGAATGAAATGAAAGAACATATATAGAATCATAAACATAGACATATTACAGTAAAAAAATAGATACATTAAACACATATTCTCTTAAATGGGGGAAATAGAACAAACTGTAAATACAACAACTAGAATGGTGGTAGTTATATTTGAGAAGAGATGTTGTTGTTGCGCTCATTTGTGCCAAGCTGAATACAAAATGAGGCCAAAAGGGTCTATTTATAATAAGCAAGAGGGTGAGAACCCCAAAATTCCAAAACATAACCCTAGAAGATGAACCGTCATAAAGTTTACAGCCCCAAGGTGGTTAGTTGAACAATCGAATTCTCGGGGTCATAATTGTTGCATACAATCTTCAATTTGGATGCTCGATAGCCCGTTGGAAAGGTCTATTTGAGATTTACATCTTTCAACTGGGGACAAATGCACGTTGTTGGGAAGTATATATCCCCTTGAATCCCAAAAAAACATTGTTTAGGGCCTCAAAATGGCCCCGAAATTTTGGGACCCAAAAAACAGTAGAAAAATAGCTAGAAAACTACCAAAATGGACAATTGTTTTGAGCCAGTTGAATAGGTGGGTGGCCACCGATATCCATATGGATCAAAATCACTGTCAGTGTACAATGTGAGAGTATTGTTTGGTGAATGTGTGTACCAAAGGCCATATCCAAGTGTTCCTGGCATATCTTGTAATTCTTTTTCCAACTTTCCAGTGAGTTTTTGGGAGACTCCATAAATCTAGAAATAAGACTGAAAACATACATCAAATCAGGTCTACTTGTAGTAAAATACAATGAATTTCCTAGCATTCTTTTGTACAGTGTATAATTTACTACAGTTCCATCATCATTCTTTGTTAACTTAGTGCCTTGAGTAATGGGGATATCTACTTGTTTACATCTATCGATTCTGAATCTCTGCAAAATATTAGTAGCATACTTATGCTAACAGATGAAAATATCATGATCACTTTGTGTAACTTCTAAACCAAGGAAGTGCTTTGATAGGCCTAGATCAATCATCTCAAATTCCCTTTTCATGAATGTCCTGAATTCTACAAGCATCAAATCACCAGTGCAAATAATGTCATCAACATAAAGACATACAATCAACATTTTTCCTTGCTAATCAATTTTTACATATAGAGTGGGTGCATTGTTGCTTCTGTTGAATCCATTGTTGATGAGATATGAGTCAATCCTACTATACCAAGCTTGTGGAGCTTGTTTTAGACCATACAAGGCCATTTTCAACTTAAACACTTTGTGTTCATGACCTTTGACAGTATATCCAGGTGGCTAGTGTTATATTTTTATCATTTAATCAATATGATATAGAATCTTATCTGAGAGAATAACATGCACAACAATAATCACAAGAGACAAGAGACACAAAGAGTTTTCCTTGGGGAAACTATAAAGGAGAAAACCCTTCAACTTCCTTAAAGATAGAATGACCACTAATGGCAAAAGTAAAAGCCAAAAAAACAAAGATGATCTCTGAAAGTTGTTCTCTCTCTCAGTTGTGTGAGTTCCTCCTCTCTCACTCATGCGCTACAATTGAGTGAGTGTGGGTTTCAAAGAGAGAGTCTCACTCTCTATTTATACTAGTTTTCCACTTGAAAATTACTCACGAGGTTCGACTTCTCTAGGAGAGTCTAATAACCCTAGTACCCCTCAACTGTGGGGACTATTGCCCCGACTTACAATGGAGGGTTAACCTCTATGAATTTACATTACTTTATTATATTAACGATTCTCCCAATAGGAACATTGGGGTACAATAAAATAAAATAGAAGATATACAAGTGAATACATTCTGAATTTACAAATACATCAACACTCCCTCTTAACTAGGAAGGTATTCTCTTGACACAGTTCATCAGCACAAGTCTTCATCATAGGATCGTCATCAAAGCTGGATCATCACTGCTCCTGCTATCTCCAGCAAATGGTATTATCTCTCAATTATACTCGTCATATGAAGTTCTACAAAGCCAACCCTTTTTCATGTTGGTTGTAGGCATAGCCTCCATGTAGGTCTTCATCGACAGAGCCATCCCTTTTTCATGTTGGATGTAAATCTATAGTGCCAGTCCTTTTTCATGTTGGATGTAGTTCTCCATCTACAGAGCTAACCCTTTTTCATGCTGGTCATAGCTCTACAGAGCCACCCCTTTTTCATGATGTTGTAGGCCTTGCCCTCTGCAAGGTCTTCCTCTATAGAGCCAGCCCTTTTTCATTCTAGTTGTAGGCCTTGCCCTCTGCAAGTTCTTCCTTTATAGAGCCAACCCTTTTTCATGCTAGTTGTAGTTCTACAGAGCTAGCCCTTTTTCATGTTGGTTGTAGTTCTACAGAGCCCGCCCTTTTTCATGTTGGTTGTAGGCCTTTCCCTTTACAAGGTCTTCCTCTATAGAGCCAACCATTTTTCATGTTGGCTGTAGATCTCAGCACTTATATCCGACCATGGGAGGAACCAATCCTACCACCATGTCAGAAAGATACAACACTTACATCTGACCATGGAAGGATCCAATCCTTCAACCATGTCAAAAGGGCACAACACTTACATCTGACCATGGGAGGAACCAATCCTCTTGCCATGTAAGAAAGGAACAACACTTACATCTGCCCATGGGAGGAACCAATCCTCTCGCCATGTCAGAAAGGAATAGCACTTATATCTGACCATGGGAGGAACCAATCCTCTTGCCATGTCAGAAAGGTACAACACTTACATCTGACTATGGGAGGAACCAATCCTGCCATGATGTCAGAAAGGAAAAACACTAACATCTAACCATAGGAGGAACTAATCCTACCACCATGTCAGAAAGGCATAGCACTTACATCTGACCACAGGAGGAACCAATCCTCTCGCCATGTTAGAAAGGGTCACGGACTCATCACTTCCCCTTGGAAGGAACCTCGATCTGGAGAACACCTAACTTCTCTTTTGAAGTACTCAAACTTCACTCTGGCCATTTCTAGCATAGAATCACATCAGGGTTGATTACGTCCAAGGATAACATGCGAGCTTTGCTAGGATTGATTACATTTGAGGACAACCTACAGGACCGTTTACATCTGAGCAATCTACGAGCTTCACCAGGATTTTATGCTCAGACAACCTGTCTCACTGGCTATGCTAGAACTCCCTCTTTCGAGAGATATCGATATGGATCACAAACTAGAGATTCACTGCTCCTCTCTCCTAAGTAGTCGAGCAAGTGGAAACATATTTTTCCTAGGCTGTACTCAGTGCCATACAGGACTGCTTCCTAATAAACCAAGAGATCACACCTACAAAATGTGCATATCATTTATGGAAGCTCTCTTCCGTATATGCACATTTCTGCCTTTCATATATGCGCATATAGGGAAGGAAAAATGTGCATATACGGAAGAGAGCTTCCGTATATGCACATTTTGCCTTCCGTAAAGGAGGATTTACTTATTAAAAGGCCTCCTTTTCTTAAGGTTTTCCTTCCATTAACAAAGTATAAGGATAATATTTTAAATGTTTCAAGCCATTATGAATAAGTTTCCAATAAATTTTATTATTCGAAATGAGGTGGTCTCATCAGCAAAAGGAAACACAACTATTCATTTTTCACTGGCATTTTGAAAATATAAGACGGGGACATATTTCTTGCTTGAAATTGACGGATATGTATTATTGGCATGCCACCAGCCATGTGTTAGTGATATTAATGGGTATGAATGGCTTCGATCCAGATTTTTTTTTTTTGGATATGCATAATACATTATGAAATAATGTAGATAGAAAATTATCAAAACATCGATATACGGGTTGTATGCATAAACCTTATGTCATAGGCCCACTGTAACACATTATAGTGGACATAGAATACATTGCACTTAGCAGGGATAAGACAGGTGATGAATGAAAGAAGAGAGAAACAATGAAAACACTACCGACATTCATATACAAAAAAAAAGTCAAAGTTGCAGAGAATGCGAGTTGTCCAGTGCTCAGCCATATTGACATAAATGGAAGCTAGTTAATAGATATGAGACAACCCTATAGTGACTAGTTCAGACGTGAAGAGGTTGGATCGCAGTTTTCGACCATCTCATTCCTTTCATGCAGCTTGAAAATAAACGGGCGGCCGGGGGCTTCACAGTCACCCTTTTAAAAGGGGAGATAAAGATAACCCCTCTAATTATTGAACCATTATGATTATCTCTCTTTTAGCCAAGTTATATGGAATTATCCTTGAAAAGAAGATTATCATATGGATATAAAACAAAGGACAGAAGGCGAAAAGACAAGCAGGATTTAGAAGGAATCACTAAACAACGCACCACCTTGTTACGCTTAGGATCATAGCAGAGGAGTTTCCTAGTAATAAATCCAATCTTTTTTGTTTTTTTGTGGGATTTAGAAAACATTTTGATACATTTCCTAGAATGAACCTTTAGAATATATTAGAAGAGTTAAAATTTATTCTTGAGCTGAGGGCTGTGACTATAAGGTTATATGAGAACCTCATGCCAAATTCAAAAACATCGAAGGATGGTCGGAGGGCATTGACTATAATATTGGATTTAATAAAGGGTTCTCCCTTTCTCTTACCCTTTTTAGTATTTACATAGATAAGCTAGAATATTGTTTAGAGGAGGTAGGCTATGCTGGCATGACCTTGGCAGGAATAGTCATCTTGCTTCTTCTCTATGCTAACGATATTGTTTTTATGGAAAGGTACCCATATGATATTGAGAAGAAATTGCTTACACTAATATGGCATGAACATTAACACTAACAAAACAAAATTCATGGTTATCAAGTCCAATAAGGGTACTTATGACAATTTTGCTTATGACAATAGAATCTTGGAGGAAGTAACCTCTTATAAATATCTACAAATTGACTTTCATCACAAGTTCAACTATAACTATAATATTGAGAAGAGGATAAATGGAGGGTGGAAAGCGTACTTCAGTCTTGAAAACAACTGTAAATCGACAAAGCTTGTGATGTGGGACAAAAACAAGTTCCTCTTTAAAATGATCATCACTCCCATTATCTTATATGGCTGTGAAGCTTGGGGATGCAAAATTTCCAGAGAAGCATGGAGAATAATAGAGAAAATCTATAAGAGGTTTATTACTTATAATCTTAAAATTAAGAGAAACACACATATCCTATTCTTCTCTTAGAAAGAGGACTTTCTCCCATTGAAAGAATGTATATGATTAGATATCTAATGTACAAGAACAAATTAAAAAATATAAGGGACAACCGACTTCCTAAAATTTCTCTTAACTGCAGCTAAAATCGCCTTCACCTTAAGCAGGGATGGATTAAAGATGCCACAACTTGGTTAAATTATTGGAGGATTGATGAAACTACCACACTAGAAAATATCAATAACATTAAAAACATTATCACTTCTACTTTCAAAGAGAAAATGTGGTGCAAGGAAGATATAGAGGTAAAAATAAAACTATGATATTATAAAGAGATAATTAACCCTAATCTTAAGGATCAAAATTGTCTTTCTATCTTAATGAGCTCAAAGAAAAAAATTAATATTGCCAAGATTTGAAAGAACTCTCATAAGCTCCATACTGAAATTGGGCATTGGAAAACCCCTAAAACGCCTTGGGATGAAAGGATTTTCCATATATGTGAGTCTATGGGAATGGAAGAGGAAAATCACTTTCTCTTAGAATGCCCTACTATCACCCACATTAGATCTTAGTTCCAAAATATTTGCTTCAGCACTGACCTTTTTAAACTTCTAAATCCCCGAAACTATAGCGAGTTAGGGACACTCCTTTTTAATATTTTTGAGAATAGGAATAGTGTTTTAAAGAAAATCAAATAATATCTATCTTGTATTTTCTCTTAAGGTCCAATAGACCAAGTTTGGTCTCAGTGGAGGTTAAATACCATCATCATGTGTGTGTGTTTCTGTGTGTGTGTGATTTAAACATTTTTCCATCTAATTGGTTTGACCATTAATAAAAAATATCTTGTTTTAAAATTTATTTATATTATTAATGTTAATCTTTAGAAAAACATAAAAAATAAATAAAAGTATATAAAAACAAGGCAAATTCTAGATTATAGAAAATGTCATAAATTATTTTTAATGAAAAAAATATAAAATTCATTTTTTTAAGATTGAAAAATAAAAATAAAAATGAAAAATTGAAAAATATATAATTGTTAATTAGTAAATAAGTATTAATAGGAAAATGTTTTACAAAATGATAAGTTTGGAAAAGCATGTTTTAAAACAACTCATGATGGAAAAAATCATCAATTTTGTCCATTTTTAAAGAATCTTAAGATTTAAACTTGCAAATTTGCTATTATATTTGCAACAATGATTTTAGATAAAAATGGATAAAATATCATACAATGGACAACGAACATAATGCACATCCCTATCCTTAAATATCTAGGTATCCATCTCTCTAATAGAAACATAACAAGTATTTGACACTTTTTTTAGACTGCATAATCTCGTTATTTAGCTCAAGTATAACAATGATCATGTTAAAGTCTTTCAATATCTGGTTGAAATCGCGAAGTTGGTATCCAATTTTTTGACAATGTAGAGAAAATGAACAATAGTGCACATGGATAAACATGTGAAAAAAGTCAACTTCAAACTCCCGGTTGAGAGTTTGTGAGGGTTCAAACTCTCGGTCGAAAGTTTCAACTAATCACAACACCGTATTTAAAAAAACTCCTAGCTGAGAGTTTGAACTAAACTCCCGCCCGATAGTTTGGAAGATATTTTCTCGCCCGAGAGTTCATGATCAACAAAACCTACGAAAATCTCTTGCATCTTTTTTGAACATGCAACTTCAGCAAAACCCCTGCAAAATTTAAATATTGTTTGTCGAATTTGATACCAATTGATTCATCTCTAAATTTAGTTCCCAATGATATAAGTTGTTTTTTCATTTAATTTTGAATTTATATTAATTAATAGTTTTTTTCTAAACCTTATCCTTTAAGAATTTTATTGTTTTGAAAATCACCTGAAATGAAAATTCCATATCATAACAAAGACACCACGAAGAAGTTGAAGTCTTCACAGAGATATTACTTTCCTCGTCTTCTTCAAAATGGCACGTTTAATTTTTTAAATAAGAGTAACCCTAAAAATAAAATTGATGGTCACCATCATGTGTCAATAAAGCACCATTTTTTGAACATATGCTATTTTAATAAATTATGATTTCTAAATTTCTGGAACAAACATATTCTAAATTTATAACATAAAAACATAAATAATTGACTTCCCTATAGAAATCACAACCTCAATGATAAACATTTAGGGTGTCGAATTTCATTTGATATATCGTTATTACAAATTCAAAGAAGGGTACCCATACCATTTCACTTATAAACACATAAACACATATGTAACATCGCAGAAAAATTCCAACAAATCCTTATAAACCCACTAGTCATTAACATACCCTTTTCCAAACAAGATAACATCATCTACAAACAAGAGATGAGTAATATGTATCAGAGCATAGATCTTTATACCTATCAATCTTCCTGCCAACTTTTCTTTTCAATACTTCTACTTAAGGCCTCCCCAATCAAAAGAAATAAGAGAGTTGAAAAAGGACAGCCTTTCCTGAGACCCCTTGAACTTCTAAAATTTTTGTAGAAGCTCCATTCACTAAGCAAAATTTGTAGAACTCACACACCCCATGATAAAATTTATTGTCTCCAAGTTAGGTCCAATTTGCAACAAAACAAGTTTGAGAAAAAATGAATTGACCAAATCATAAACCTTTACAAGATCCAATGTTAAGACAAGAGATTTTAACTTCTTTACTTTTATACTATGTATACATTCTTGATCCACTCTAATAGAATCCAAAAATTGCATTCTCTCCAAAAATCCAAATTGTTCTCTTGAAATAAACTTAGATGAAAAATGATTAATCTATTTCTTATGACCTTTGATTTTAGTTTATATACTAGATTACATAGGTAAAAAATAATTAAATGAATTAGGCTTGTCCAAATCCCTTAGGAATAAGAGAAACAAATGTAGCATTCAAAGCACCAAGGACTTTCCCGTGCCTCCTTGATTCCTCCACAACTACTAACAATTCAAGCCACATAGGCTCATAAACTCTAGAAGAAGAATTCTATTGCCCACCCATCTAGGCATGGACTTTTGAATTTGGAAAATCTTGAAAAATTATTTTTGATTTCCTTTAAAGTAACAAGATTTGAAATACTTATCCCTTTCTTGTCATTAAAAAATCTGGGATAATTTTGAATAATATTCAACGGATTTGTAATTGAAGAAGTACCTTCATCCCTAAAGATGTGTTGAAAATGCAACACTACCTCATCTACCAGTGGATTCCGATTAGTCAAAAGGATCCCATTAGAACTTTTCACTTCCCATATCAAATTAATGATTCATCTATGGTTAGCATAATTATGAAAGAACTTTGTATTATAGTCACTAACAACAACCCAAATTGCCCAAGTTTTAATCGCCATGAATCCTCCAATTTCAAATATTTTCTTCTCTTTCTTCTAAACCTATCACTCTAATTTGATCTTCAATAAACAAGATTAACATGGGATTGCTTCGATAGATTCCTTTAATTTCTCTATTATTTTTTATAAGATCTTCCTTCAAGCTATGCTTTTTTGTCTTCTCCAATGAAATTATTGTAGATTTTAGCACGACTTCAATTTCTTAACCAAGGATTTCATAGTAGCGAATCCTTCTTCCTACTCTAAAGAGTCACAATTATTTTTTATCAAAGAAATTATGTCCTCCTTTCAAAGCCATGCATGATTGAACTTAAAATGGTATTTAACCTTTTCCCCTTCCACCTCTAACTGAAATATTATAAGCATATAACAAAAAATGGGAGAATTGACCACACAAGAACAAATCATCTACCCAGAAGATGGAAAACCCTATGAAATGAGAAAATGATCAAGTCTCTTTGCAACCCCATCATCTCCCATATGCCCATTTCTCTATGTCGCTAGAAATGGATCAGGTATAACATCAATTAACACATTTTATTGGATGATTTGATTAAAAAACAAGATAAAGTTTTTAAGTGGGGCATATACCGCCAAACCTCTCTAGCAAAGACTGTAAGATTTAAGTTTCCTCCAAATACCAATAATTATTCCTTTAATAAACCTTCTTCCACATTCTCATTCCAAAATTCACGTCTATTAGAATAAGGGACATAACAATTGATCACCTTCAATGGTGTGCCCAAATTTTTTATGCTTCCTTCCAATAGAATGCTTGCAAAAGTTAGAAATGGGGAAAATTTAGTCACTTTCAGGTTCCCAGCCGACAACAACCCCACCCCACCCCCACTAATTCACCGAACACATCAACCAAACAAATATCCCAACCTACCAACAATTTTGCAAATAAATCTCAAGCTTTGATACCACAAACCATCATTTATTATACAAAAATAACATCAAGACACTCCAATTCCAAAACTTTGCGAAGGGCAAAAAATTGGAGCCCCCCCAACTCCCCTAAGATTAATTAATATAATTTTCATGTTTTTTACCTCACAAGTGTTTTTTGACCTTTAAGAGCCCTTGGACCAATAATTGCACCTTCTACGCAAGAACCTTCTGACAAATTATCTTCCATAATCTTATTTAATCTTCTAGTTTTTATCGGAGGAAAATATTGTGCTAATCCCCCATTTAAAACACCCTTTTTCTCCTTTATCATAGATTTATGATTAATAGCATAGTTTTCCTTATTAATTGAGGATTCATCAGCTTCACCCTTTATACTAGAACTCTCCTTCATATTATCATTCTTGTGCTTAAATCCCGCATAAACTTGTAGAGGATTTTTCTTCAAAATGTCCTTATAATAAAGCACATGAGAGAACTTAAATTTCATTCTTAGTATAATAGAACAATGAACTAAAATCATCATGAATTTCCCACATCCACCAATAGAACCATTTTTATATGAAAAGTTTTTCGCAAGACAATCCAGACCCAAGTCTGAAGGACAATCAATCTCTTTATGATTTTCAATAATAGACTCCCCACAATTCAGGTCCTTATTCGAAATAGAAGAAAAACCCTATACTCGAGTCTAAATTACATCCTCCCTTTCCACTGCTATAGAAATACTATCACCCCCTACAAGCTGCAAAGTATTGTCTTGACTATCCAAAACATCTTCTATCATCGGTCCTAGATCCTGATAATACCTCAAAGGACTAGAAGAACCCCACTTCAAATGTAAAATATTAACTGCATAATTCTTCTCTGATGATAAATGTAGACACTAACTCTTCTTACAAATAGGATTTTCCTTATTAACTCCATTCTCAACACCCAAGGATTCAAAATTTTTAAATAGCAACAATTCTTGCTTCAAGAATGAACAATACAACGAATATGTGTTTTCTTGTATTGCCTATTTTCTGTCAATTTGATGGAGCATGGAACATTCTATTTCGTAGTTTACCTCTATTTGTTTTGTCATGTGTCACCTCTTGATATCTTAGTGAAGCACCTATTTCACTTGGATGCAAGAAGAATTATAATAATTAGGCGAAAGCTCCTAGATTCGACAGTAGGTCTTGAGTTGTGTGTGTTGGAGGGGAAGAGCGGCATAGTTATTTGAAGAGTATATTGTCCCAGGAGAATCTCAAGATTGAAGTGAATAAACAGATGGGTCTAATTGCGGCGTGTATCAAAATGGTAAATATAATGCGGGGTGATTTTGTGTATAGTTGGGGAATCAAATTGGAAGAGATATATTCTTAAGCAGAATCCAACAATAAAAAAGTGAGAGAGGTGTTTTGTAACTTACCTAGGAATGATTGAGATGAATTTGAGTCGACCACCAAACCATTCGATCTTGCATCAACAAAAGGAACCACCATAAAAGACACATCCTCCAAAATTTTCTTTAGACCTAACAGTTCTAGTTATGGAAAATCCATTCCTCAAGATGAAATGCATTGATCCTCTTCCGAAATCCGATATATCTCCCTAAGACCATCCTTAGTTTACTTGTACATTGTTTCCAGGTATGACTTTACCTTCTGTCGGCCTAAGATATCCTTATGGCACTAGAGGAAACCAAGTTTATTGACACATCTAAAGCAATGAGAGGAGACCATGCTAGCTTGAGCTTGAGATTTCACTTCTTTTGAGGCCTCGTCTACCTGAGTCATCATTAATTAGGGTACTTAATGATCGATTAATTCCTCCTGCCTCCTGATCAAAGAGCTCCTTTACCCATTGCACAGATCCTCCAAAAATGAAAGACTCCCCACTACATGGCTCATCCTCCTTCACCCCATCTGAAATGCCCCGACAATAAGTCCTTTGATTTGGCAATCAAGAATTGTGTAAGAAGTGGTGATATTCCTCGTTAGTCCTGAAAACACCCTCTCGCACCCATAACTCCTCCTCCGAGGGTCCAAAATGCATTCCACCTCATCACCATACTGATCATACTCGTGATCCATATCCTCCTTGGCCATGTATTTTCCACCACAAAATCCACCTAAACCTTAACCAAAGAAAAATTCTTATATACCAAAAAAAACTCCAAAAAACCCTTAAATCCCATTTTTTCAATACCACAATATGTCAAATATGTTTATTATAAAGCTATACCCTCATTAATAAACAACTTGCATAATTCACAAATTTATTATAATTGATTTCTATATAGAAATTACAAAATCAACGATATAGAAAAAGAAAGCTATCTAGAACAATTATTGGAATGAAAAATATATATTGAAATAAAGATTTGAAAATATAAAAATCAACGATATAGAAAAAGAAAGCTATCTATAACAATTATTGGAATGAAAAATATATATTGAAATAAAGATTTGAAAATATCATAAGGATGATTATAGACACGTTCACCTTACTCTACTTATATAACATAAAGAGAGCTACACATTTTCATTTCACCTTATTCATCTTTCATAGCTAAGGGCATAACATAAAGAGAGCTACACATTTTCATTTAACCTTATTATCTTTCATAGCTAAGGGCATAAAGAGAATTACACATTTACGTTGGACCTTATTCATCCTTCATAGCGAAGGCGGTTGCACACTTTTCAACCCATTTCACTTTGACTATACAAAGTTGGTTACACACTTTTATCAAACCCCACCCTAATGAAAAACTTTAATCAATTAATAATAATTAAAAATGACATTTCAACAAATAGAAACATCAAATAATATTGATGCTTGACATCAAGATGAGAATTCACTTTCACAATGCAAAGTTGATTACACACTTTCATCCAACCCAGCCACATAACAAAGGCATTAGACACTTCATTAATTAAAAAAAGACATTTTAATTAAAAAAGATAAAATGATATTGATATATATATATATTTTCAAATGTGGTTCATCATTTGTTAGAGGGCTACTCCACGATTACAAAGGGCTCCACAAGAACATCATGTCACTTAAAAGAGTAGAACCTGGGTAGAGAGGGTAACATTCACTCCTCCCAACCAACCAAGCTACATCCATTTGACCAAAATGATATTAATCAAGATGATAATAGTCTAGTCTAACCGTTACGATATAGTTAAAAACATTTTGGATGCTATTAAGGAAAAGAGTAACCTTCTTAGGAAATGCTTTCTTTGTTTTACGTTTTGATCATTCTCGGCAGTTGATCCATCTCTCTCATCGTGGAGATCTATTTATCTCTCAGACTGTCCAGATTGTCCAGATTGTCCAGACACAGCTCGCATATTTGCCATGGCTCGACTAGTGCTCTCATGGCATTTTGCTATTGAAATTCATTTCTTGGTGGGTTTCTTATGGTTGGCGTTCCTCAACGCTCAGGTGGCTGCTGCGGAGCGTGAAGGAAATCGTAGTTACAAAGACAGCCGATATTCTTTTGGTGGGTTTTATGCTCGCCGGAGGGCTGTTTCTTATCCTTCGCCACCGATCCCTCCACCAGTGTTATCTCCTGGACTTTGCTTGTTACAAGCCACCGGCCGAGCGACAGGCTAACACGGAGCTAAGCATATATTTTTCGGCGATACACGAGCCCATAAAAGTGGAGCAAGCCAAATTTCATTGGAGAATATATAGGCGATCAGGCCTCGGGGAAGAAACATGCGTCCCACGCTGCTTTTTCAACGATGGGATGGTTGCCACTTTGGAGGAGGAGCGACTGGAAATGGAGGAGAGCTTCGTGGCTGTTCTCGACGACCTGTTCGCCAAGACCTGCGTCAAGCCACAGGAGATCGACATTCTCATCGTCAACGTCTCCACTTTCGGCTCTGCCCCGTCGCTATCGGCGTGGATCGTGAAGCGGTACAAGATGAAAGAGAGCGTCAAGACCTTCAATCTCTCCGGCATGGGCTGTAGCGCCAGCCTCATAGCGGTGGACATGGCGAAGGACCTTTTCAAGGTCTACCGTGACTCCTATGCTCTCGTAATCGGCACAGAGAGGATAACGGGCAACTCCCACTATCAGAGCAACGATAAGTCCATGATGGTCACCAACTGCCTCTTCAGA
>LPNX010614390.1:4258-36008 GCA_001517045.1 Pseudotsuga menziesii | reverse complement strand
ATGAATTTGAAGGCTTATATTCCTAATTTCAGGTTGGCCTTCCAGCATTTCTGCGTTCATCCTGGGGGTAGAAGTGTGATCGAAGGAATAGGGAAAAGCCTGCAGATTACTGATTACGACTTGGAGCCCTCTCGCATAGCCCTGCATCGCTTCGGGAACACTTCTGTGAGCGGGATCTGGTATGAAGCTGCTTACATGGAAGCCAAACGACGCTTTAAGGTGGGAGATCGCATCTGGCAGATAGCACTGGGTTCGGGATTCAAGTGCAACAGCGCTGTGTGGGAAGTTATGGGAGAAACCCATCCACTGGAGAAGACTGTTTGGGATGAGTGCATCCACAGGTATCCATGTGACATTCGTAATAGTTACCCCGATGATTACTATAACAGATGGTTATGACTACATGGATCTCCATATATGCAATCTATTTATTCACACTGTATTTCCATATATGCAGTCTTTTTTTTTTAAATAATAACATGTGTCATTGCTGTTGTGGGGAATAAATAGACTGCATATAAATAATAAGATGTGTCATTGCTGTTGTGGGGATATGCACTATTGAATTTGATGTAATTTGGTCAATCTAATGATTGATATTCTTGGTATAACAGCATTAAATGTTTCGCTGCAAAATGTTTATTGAACACCTACTGTAATCACTCTTTATTAGTTGCCTGCCAGAAAGGAATGTAAGTATCACATTTGTGCTTATTGCTTATTGCTTGCCAGAAACGAATGTAGTATCCTATTTGTGGATAGATAGAATACAAGTTAAGCCCTAAAGGTTAGCTCAATTGGTAAGATGTGAGTACACTCTCTCGGTTCGGGGGAGGTCACGGGTTTAAGCTTTGAGTCCTCTCGGGTTAGGCCTTCTGCTATGATGGCGGGGTTTCAAATGGTGTTTTTGGCAGAAATTCTGTGAAGATTTTGCCTTAATTAAGGTTGATAATTTCATGTATAGGTGATGAGTCACTTTGATAAAGTTTAGTTTTTTTTTTTAACTTTATTTATTTTAGTTAATAAGTATATTGATTTCAAAAAGTTGGGGGAGTGCAGTTATTGTTATTGTTATAGTCATTAATTAAGATTTATTTTTGGGTTTTTTTATATTACTTATCATTATCATGTTTTGATGTTTACATTTTTTGAAGTTGTATTAGTTTTTTTTTAAGTTTTGATTATTATATAATTTGGTGCTTGTAATAAACAAAAAGAAAAGACCAATCTTCCCTAGAAGAGAAATCAGACCATAACTGTATGAAACATCATCCCTTTGAGAGGGAAAACAGATCCTAGAAAGACATCATCCCTTTGAGAGGGAAAACAGATCCTAGAAAGATGTAGCTTATAGAGTTTAAAAAAAACTATAGAATTTGTAATGTTAAAGTATTTATATTATTTATTAGTTTTGTTATTTTGTTAGTTGGTTATTGGTTGGGACGAGTTGAGATGACCTTATGCCTTGGGAGGGGACTCCCAGTCATAGGGCACGCACTGGTGTAAACATCAATTAAATGGGCAGGCACTGGTGTAAACATCAATTAAATGGGCAGGCATAGGGCACGCACTGGTGTAAACATCAATTAAATGGTCTACAAACTTTGAAGGACACTTGTTCATCCTCGTCGCACCATTTGTCATATAGTACAATTTGATATCTCGATGACATCGCGCTTCATGCCTCCTGTCGCCCTTCTTCATCCTTCTGTCGTGTTAATATATTAATATCCTCCTGTCGCCCTTCTTCATCCTTCTTCATGCCTCCTGTCGCCCTTCTTCATCCTTCTGTCGTGTTAACACATTATTTTTTATTTAACACTTACGTTCACCGCAGTCCAGGATGCTACGTTGTTGTCACATGCCTTCACGAAGGACCCATGAAACCTATTTCCCGCCGGCAAGCAGTTTCAACCTACAATTTCATTTTTACCACGTTTTGTTTTCCTTTTTTAACGGTCGAGAGTTACGCAGAGATCAAGACGCCCATGTGCCGAAGATGAATTTCTATTTGTTTCCCTACATTTCTATTTGTTTGACTTATAATTGTTGGTGGGTTTAACAATGGATGTGATTGATTTCTGAGTGAAAATGAAACGAAAAAAATTCAATCAGATACATTTGTGTTTTTGCTTGACATTTGCATTTTGTTATTTTGTGAACAAATGCAATGTCTTCTCAAACGAGAGGGTTTTGGCGTTCTTTTTCATTTTTTTCTGCCGAAGATTTGGACGAACAAGTGACGATGACGGAGTATGTGTGTATGACGGAGATTTGGACGAACAAGTGACGATGACGGAGATTTTTTTCATTTTTTTCTGCCGAAGATTTGGACGAACAAGTGAAGATTTGGACGGACAAGTGACGATGACGGAGTATGAGGGTTTTGGCGTTCTTTTTCATTTTTTTCTGTCATTTTCATGCTTCAATATCTGGGTCCTACAACATTAAAAATTTAAAAATATGGCATTTCTTCATTGGAATTCGTGACGAAATGGCTTTAGGTGTGTATGCTTGGATTACGTTGAATATGCATAAGGTTTTTTTCCGGTTAAATCTTGAGCTAATGAGGCTCGTTTTTTAAACGGATGCACTTCTCGAGGGATAGTTTTGGTAGCGATATTTTATTTTCTGTGTAAAGAGGCAAATAGGGCTACAATCGAACTAGATACTGAGAAATGTGTTGTGTCTGTGTTTATTTTTAAATGATTAGCGAATTCGGAGGTTAAATTTAAATTCTTCTTAACTTTTTGGTCTAGATTTACATATAGGGATTATCTTTTTTGTTTGATTGATTTATGAAATAGTAGGGAATTAGGAAGGGTTTTTCAATTTGTTGGATTACATATGGAAGCAATAGGGTTGAGTATTGTTGAGAACGAAAGTGATAGAAAGCTTATGGATACGTTTCTAAAGCACCAAAGTGCTGTAAAAAAATTGATTTCATGTTAGATGGTTGGAGAGTTGATAGAATCTATGGTATCAATATGTTAGTCAAGTTTGAAGAGATGCAAAACGAATAAAATTTGATGAGCCATAGAGAACCTAAAATTGAAATTAATAATGGCATGGTGGATTTCTTCTCTAAGAAATATAGAGGAGGTTTGGGCTTCAAGATTTGGCCCATTGCCACCTATGGTCTCTATTAAAGTTTAACAAAGCAATGAAGCATAAATGAATGAACACCACTAGGCATATGATTGCCTTATCATTAATAAGCAAAAGCATATATAGGACTACATAACAACAAAAACCATGGGACAATACCATGGGTCAAAAAATATTATGGGTCACTAATCAAGATAAGGTGACCAAATCAACTACTCAACTAACCAACTAATTAACACACTATTGACCAGTGAGATTACATTTCTTAACACACCCCCTTAATCTCAATTGGGACAATATTATCCACACTAGTGTTGTCTCTAAAACTCAAATGAAAGTGTTCCCAATGGTTTGGTGAACATGTCAGCCAATTGCACCTTAAAGCCACAAAAAAGTAATGCAATATCTCCATTATTGACTAACTCATGAATGAAATGATAGCGAGTGTTAATATGTTTTCTCTTTCTATGAAAGACATTGTGCTTCGACAATGTTATTGCATAATTGTTGTCACAAAAGATAGGAGTTAGATCATTTTATGTGTGTCCCATGTCCTTTAAAAGTCCTCTTACCCAAATTGTGTGGCATGCTTCTATGGCGGCTGCTATATACTTTGCTTCTGCAGATGACATGTTGATAATGGGTTGTTTCTGAGATGCCCAAAAGATAAGATTTGTACCCAAATGAAAAGCATAACCATATGTGTTTTTCCTATCATCAATACTTCATGCAAAATTTGATCCGGATTTATGTGTGAATGAAATGAAAGAACATATATATAATCATAAACATAGACATATTGCAGTAAAAAAATAGATACATTAAACACATATTCTCTTAAATGGGGGAAACAGGACAAACTGTAAATACAACAGCTAGAATGGTGGTAGTTATCTTTGAGAAGAGACGTCGTTGTTGCGCTCATTTGTGCCAAGATGAATACAAAATGAGGCCAAAATGGTCTATTTATAATAAGAAAGAGGGTGAGAACCCCAAAATTCCAAAACATAGCCCTAGAAGATGAACCATCATAAATTTTACAGCCCCAAGGTGGTTAGTTGAACAATTGAATTCTCGGGGTCATAATTGTTGCATACAATCTTCAATTTGGCCGCTCAATAGCCCGTTGGAAAGGTTTATTTGAAATTTATATCTTCCAACTAGGGACAAATGCATGTTGTTGGGAAGTATATATCCCCTTGAATCCCAAAAAAACATTGCTTAGGGCCTCAAAATGGCCCTGAAAATTTGGGACCCAAAAAACAGTAGAAAAATAGCTAGAAAACTACCAAAATGGACAATTGTTTTGAGCCAGTCGAATAGGTGGGTGGCCACCGATCTCCATATGGATCAAAATCACTGTCAGTGCACAATGTGAGAGTATTGTTTGGTGAATGTGTGTACCAAAGGCCATATCCAAGTGTGCTTGGCATATCTCGTAATTCTTTTTCCAACTTTCCAGTGAGTTTTTGGGAGACTCCATAAATCTAGAAATAAGACTGAAAACATACATCAAATCAAGTCTACTTGTAGTAAAATACATTGAATTTCCTACCAATCTTTTGTAGAGTGTATAATTTACTACAAGTCCATCATCATTCTTTGTTAACTTAGTGCCTTGAGTAATGGGGATATCTACTTGTTTACATCTATACATTCTGGATCTCTGCAAAATATCAGTAGCATACTTATGCTGACAGATGAAAATAGCATGATCACTTTGTGTAACTTCTAAACCAAGGAAGTGCTTTGGTAGGCCTAGATCAGTCATCTCAAATTCCCTTTTCATGACTGTCCTAAATTCTACAAGCATCAGATCACCAGTGCAAATAATGTCATCAACATAAAGACATACAATCAACATTTTTCCCTGCTAATCAATTTTTACATATAGAGTGGGTGCATTGTTGCTTTTGTTGAATCCATTGTTGATGAGATATGAGTCAATCCTACTATACCAAGCTCGTGGAGCTTGTTTTAGACCATACAAGGCCATTTTCAACTTAAACACTTTGTGTTCATGAACTTTGACAGTATATCTAGGTGGCTAGTGTTATATTTTTATCATTTAATCAATATGATATAGGATCTTATCTGAGAGAATAACATGCACAACAATAATCACAAGAGACACGAGACACAAAGAGTTTTCCTCGGGGAAACTATAAAGGAGAAAACCCTTCAACTTCCTTAAAGATAGAATGAGCACTACTGGCAAAAGTAAAACCCAAAAACACAAAGATGATCTCTGAAAGTTGTTCTCTCTCTCACTTGTGCGAGTTCCTCCTCTCTCACTCATGCACTACAATTGAGTGAGTGTGGGTTTCAAAGAGAGACTCTCACTCTCTATTTATACTAGTTTACCACTTGACAATTACTCACGAGGTTCGACTTCTCTAGGAGATTCTAATAACCCTAGTACCCCTCAACTATGGGGACTATTGCCCCGACTTACAATGGAGGGTTAACCTCTATGACTTGACATGACTTTATTATATTAACGATTCTCCCGATAGGAACATCGGGGTACAATAAAATACAATAGAATATATACAAGTGAATACATTCTGAATTTACAAATACGTCAACACTCCCTCTTAACTAGGAAGGTATTTTCTTGACACAGTTCATCAGCACAAGTCTTCATCATAGGATCATCACTGCTCTCACTATCTTGAGCAAATGGTATTATCTCTCAATTCTACTCGTCATAGGAAGTTATACAAAACCAACCCTTTTTCATGTTGGTTGTAGGCCTAGCCTCCATGTAGGTGTTCATCGACAGAGCCATCCCTTTTTCATGTTGGATGTAAATCTATAGTGCCAGTCCTTTTTCATGCTGGATGTAGTTCTCCATCTACAGAGCTAACCTTTTTTCATGCTGGTTGTAGCTCTACAAAGCCACCCCTTTTTCATGCTGGTTGTAGGCCTTTCCCTCTGCAAGGTCTTCTTCTATAGATCCAGCCCTTTTTCATTCTAGTTGCAGGTCTTTCCCTCTGCAAGGTCTTTGTTTATAGAGCCAGCCCTTTTTCATATTGGTTGTAGTTCTATAGAGCCTGCCCTTTTTCATGCTGGTTGTAGGACTTTCCCTTTACAAGGTCTTCCTCTACAGAGCCAACCATTTTTCATGTTGGTTGTAGGTCTCAGCAGAGCCAACCATTTTTCATGGTCTTCCTCTACAGAGCCAACCATTTTTCATGTTGGTTGTTGGTAGGATGGGAGGAACCAATCCTACCACCATGTCAGAAGGTTACAACACTTACATCTGACCATGGGAGGAACCAATCCTACCACCATGTCAGAAGGTTACGACACTTACATCTGACCATGGGAGGAACCAATCCTTCAACCATGTCAAAAGGGCACAACACTTACATCTGACCATGCGAGGAACCAAGCCTCTCGCCATGTAAGAAAGGAACAACACTTACATTTTCCCATGGGAGGAACCAATCCTATCACCATGTCAAAGAGGAATAGCACTTACATCTGACCATGGGAGGAACCAATCCTCTTGCCATGTCAGAAAGGCACAACACTTACATCTGACCATGGGAGGAACCAATCCTGCCACCATGTCAGAAAGGAAAAACACTGACATCTGACCATGGGAGGAACTAATCCTACCACCATGTCAGAAAGGCACAACACTTACATCTGACCACAGGAGGAACCAATCCTCTCGCCATGTCAAAAAGGGTCACGGACTCATCACTTCCCCTTGGAAGGAACCTCGATCTGGAGAACACCAAAATTCTCTTCTGAAGTACTCAAAATTCACTTTGGCCATTTCTAGCATAGAATCACATCAGGGTTGATTACATCCAAGGATAACCTGCGAGCTTCACTAGGATTGATTACATCTAAGGACAACCTACAGGACCGTTTATGTTTGAGCAACCTACGAGCTTCACCAAGATTTTATGCTCAGACAACCTGTCTCACTGGCTATGCTAGAACTCCCTCTTTCGAGAGATATCTATCTGGATCACAAACTAGAGCTTCACTACTCCTCTCTCCCAAGTAGTCGAGCAAGTGGAAACATATTTTACCTAGGCTGTACTCAGTGCCATGCAGGACTGCTTCCTACTAAACCAAGAGATCACACCCGAAAAATGTGCATATCATTTACGGAAGCTCTCTTCCGCATATGCGCATTTTTGCCTTTCATATATGTGCATATAGGGAAGGAAAAATGTGCATATATGGAAGAGAGCTTCCGTATATGCGCATTTTTCCTTCCGTAAAGGAGGATTTACTTATTAAAAGGCCTCCCTTTCTTAAGGTTTTCCTTCCATTAACAAAGTATAAGGATAATATTTTAAATCTTTCAAGCCATTATGAATAAGTTTCCAATAAATTTTATTATTTGAAATGAGGTGGTCTCATCAGCAAAAGGCAACACAACTATTCATTTTTCATTGGCATTTTGAAGATATAAGACGGGGACATATTTCTTGTTTGAAATTGATGGATATGTATTATTGGCACGCCACCAGCCATGTGTTAGTGATATTAATGGGTATGAATGGATTCGATCTAGATTTTTTTTTTGGATATGCATAATACATTATGAAATAATGTAGATAGAAAATGATCAAAACATCGATATACTGGTTGTATGCATAAACCTTATGTCATAGGTCCACTGTAACACATTACGGTGGACATAGAATACATTGCACTCAGCAGGGATAAGACAGGTGCCAAATGAAAGAAGAGAGAAACAACAAAAACACTGTCGACATTCATATACAAAAAAAAAAAAACGTCAAAGTTGTAGAGAATGCGAGTTGTCCAGTGCTCATCCATATTGACATAAATGCATGGGGACTTCACTTAGTGAACCTCTCACATAGCACGTGCGATCGTGGGATATTAAAGAATACCCTTAATTTCCAGAGATATTGACCCAAACTCTTTTTGTTGAAACCCCCTCCCAATACTTAAAACCTCCTCCCCACCCTTTTTTATACCTCAATCCTTATAAACCACCTTACCCACCCCCACCTTAAACCCCTCATCCCCCCCAATACCTGCAATATATTGGTTCAACTTTTGATAATTTTAAAACCCGCAATATGAACTAATGTGATAGGATATTGATCAACAAGTGAAGCCCCCGTGCATAAATGGAATCTAGTTAATAGATATGAGACAACCCTACAGTGACCAGCTCAGGCGTGAAGAGGTTGGACCGTAGTTTTCGACCATCTCATTCCTTTCATGCAGCTTGAAAATAAACGGGCGGCCGGGGGCTTCACAGTCGCCTTTTTAAAAGGGGAGATAAAGATAACCCCTCTAATTATTGAACCATTATGATTATCTCTCTTTAGCCAAGTTATATGGCATTATCCTTGAAAAGAAGATTATCATATGGATATAAAACAAAGGATAGAAGGCGAAAAGGCAAGCAGGCTTTAGAAGGAATCACTAAACAACGCACCACCTCGTTACGCTTAGGATCACAGCAGAGGAGTTTCCTAGTAATAAATCCAATCTTTTTTCTTTTTTTGTGAGCTTTAGAAACATTTTGATACATTTCCTAGAATGAACCTTTAGAATATATTGGAAGAGTTAAAATTTATTCTTAAGCTGAGGGCTGTGACTATAAGGTTATATGAGAACCTCATTGCCAAATTCAAAAACATCGAAGGATGGTCGGAGGGTATTGATTATAATATTGGATTTAACAAAGGTTTCTCCCTTTCTCTTACCCTCTTTAGTATTTACATCGATAAGCTAGAATATTGTTTAGAAGAGGTAGGCTACGCTGGCACGACCTTGGCAGGAATAGTCACCTTGCTTCTTCTCTATGCTAACGATATTGTTTTTATGGAAAGGTACCCATATGATATTGAGAAGCAATTGCTTACACTAATATGGCATGAACATTGACACTAACAAAACAAAATTCATGGTTATCAAGTCCAATAAGGGTACTTATGACAATAGAATCTTGGAGGAAGTTTAACCTCTTATAAATATCTACGAATTGACTATCATCACAAGCTCAACTATAAATATAATATTGAGAAGAGGATAAATCGAGGGTTGAAAGCGTACTTCAGTCTTGAAAACAACTGTAAATCGACAAAGCTTGTGATGTGGGACAAAAACAAGTTCCTCTTTAAAATGATCATCACTCCCATTATCTTATATGGCTGTGAAGCTTGGGGATGCAAAATTTCTAGAGAATCATGGAGAATAATAGAGAAAATCTATAAGAGGTTTATTACTTATAATCTTAAAATTAAGAGAAACACACATATCCTATTCTTCTCTTAGAAAGAGGACTTTCTCCCATTGAAAGAATGTATATGATTAGATATCTAATGTACAAGAACAAATTAAAAAATATAAGGGACAACCAACTTCCTAAAATTGCTCTTAACTGCAGCTAAAATTGCCTTCACCTCAAGCAGCGATGGCGTAAAGATGCCACAACTTGCTTAAATTATTGGAGGATTGATGAAACTACCACTCTAGAAAATATCAATAACATTAAAAACATTATCACTTCTACTTTCAAAGAGAAAATGTGGTTCAAGGAAGATATAGAGGTAAAAATAAAACTATGATATTATAAAGAGATAATTAACCCTAATCTTAAGGATCAAAATTGTCTTTCTATCTTAATGAGCTCAAAGAAAAAAATTAATATTGCCAAGATTTGAAAGAACTCTCATAAGCTCCATACTGAAATTGGGCATTGGACAACCCTTAAAACGCCTTGGGATGAAAGGATTTTCCATATATGTGAGTCTATGGGAATGGAAGATGAAAATCACTTTATCTTAGAGTGCCCTGCTATCACCCACATTAGATCTTAGTTCCAAAATATTTGCTTCAGCACTGACCTTTTTAAACTTCTAAATCCCCGAAACTATAGCGAGCTAGAGACACTCCTTTTTAATATTTTTGAGAATAGGAATAGTGTTTTAAAGAAAATCAAATAATATCTATCTTGTATTTTCTCTTAAGTTCTAATAGACCAAGTTTGGTCTCAGTGGATGTTAAATATCATCATCATCATCATCATCATCATATGTGTGTGTGTGATTTAAACATTTTTTCATCTATTTGGTTTGACCATTAATACAAACTATCTTGTTTTAAAATTTATTTATATTATTAATGTTAATCTTTAGAAATACATAAAAAATAAAAGTATATAAAACATGGCAAATTCTAGATTATAGAAAATGTCATAAATTATTTTTAATGAAAAAAATATAAAATTCATTTTTTTAAGATTGAAAAATTAAAATAAAAATGAAAATTTGAAAAATATATAATTGTTAATTAGTAAATAAGTATTAATAGGAAATTTTTTTACAAAATGATAAGTTTGAAAAATCATGTTTTAAAACAACTCATGATGGAAAAAATCATCAATTTTGTCCATTTTTAAGGAATCTTAAGATTTAAACTTGCAAATTTGCTATTATATTTGCAACAATGATTTTAGATAAAATGGATAAAATATCATACAATGGACAACGACCATAATGCACATCCCTATCCTTAAATATCTAGGTATCCTTCTCTCTAATAGAAACCAAACAAGTATTTGACACTTTTTTTAGACTGCATAATCTCGTTATTTAGCTCAAGTATAACAATGATCATGTTAAAGTCTTTCAATATCTGGTTGAAATCACGAAGTTGGTATCCAATTTTTTGACAATGGAGAGAAAATGAACAATAGTGCACACGGATAAACATGTGAAAAAGTCAACTTCAAACTCTTGGTTGAGAGTTTGTGAGGGTTCAAACTCTCGGTCGAGAGTTTTAACTAATCACAACACCGTATTTAAAAAAACTCCTAGCTGAGAGTTTGAACTAAACTCTCGCCCGATAGTTTGGAAGATATTTTCTCGCCCGAGAGTTCGCAATCAACAAAACCTGCGAAAATCTCTTGCATCTTTTTTGAACATGCAACTTCAGCAAAACCCTTGCAAAATTTAAATATTGTTTGTCGAATTTGATACCAATTGATTCATCTCTAAATTTAGTTCCCAATGATATAAGTTGTTTTTCATTTAATTTTGAATTTATATTAATTGATAGTTTTTTTCTAAACCTTATCCTTTAAGAATTTTATTGTTTTGAAAATCACCTGAAATGAAAATTCCATATCATAACAAAGACACAACGAAGAAGTTGAAGTCTTCACAGAGATATTACTTTCCCTGTCTTCTTCAAAATGGCACTTTTAATTTTTTAAATAAGAGTAACCCTAAAAATAAAATTGATGGTCACCATCATGTGTCAATAAAGCACCATTTTTTGAACATATACTATTTTAATAAATGATTTCTAAATTTCTAAAACAAACCTATTCTAAATTTATAACATAAAAACATGAAGAAGTGACCTCCCTATAGAAATCACAACCTCAATGATAAACATTTAAGGTGTCGAATTTCATTTGATATATCGTTATTACAAATTCAAAGAAGGATACCCATACCATTTCACATGCCGGAATTACAACATCAATAATAGAGATAAAGATTTAGCAATCTACCACCATTTGAGGAATGGAAAAAGTAGAGACCAATATATTTAAATAAAGTTTCGAAAATAACATGAGGGTGGGTGTACACTTTAACAATAATCCACCGTTATAATGTAAACATGATTATACACTTTCATCCGACCTCATTTTCACTTTTCCAACCAATTTTAACCTCATTCAACTCTCATAATGAAAGGGTGGTTGCACACTTTCCTCCAACCCCACCCTAATGAGAGATTTCATTAATTCATAAGGAAATTTTAATAAATTAAAACATCAAAGTCATTAAAAATACATATCAGTAAATGTGCATTTAGAAGAAGATAATTTTCTAGATCATCATCTTAAATTTCTATTCATTATACTTATTATAGGATTTTGGAGCACACACTAGTACATAATGAGATATAAGTGACCCAAAAAACGACCAAAATCTACCTATAAATTACCACTTTTGATTTGGCGATTGCAGGTGGTTAATTTTCGGTCTCTTATCATGCGACCAAAAATGTGGTCATATATAGTTTGGTCATTTATAGCTTGTTTGTTGGTCATTATTTTGGTCGCATATTTGGTTATTAATCTAGTAATATGCTTGGTCATTAATCTGACCATATTTTTGGTGATTAGAGACTGAAAATTAGCTACCAAAACTATCATTTGGTCATTTGTTTCGTTGCTTATCTCCCATTTTTTGGTCACTTATCTCTCATTTTTTGGTCATTAATTCAGTCATTTTATATGCAAATATTCACTAATTTCTATATATAGGGTATGGAGGAATCAAACCACCAATGTCCTGCCTATAAGACAGGTGCTCTTCCATTGAGCTAGTACCCTTGCAGTCTCTAGTAGTAGTAGTTGACCTCTTTATTTTTCTAAAACAAAAGACAAACTCAATCACTAATTAAAAATGACTATTCTATTCATACCACCTTCATAGTTTAAAATTTTATCCATTTATATGGATTTCAAGGGATGTACACATAGAAGAATTCTCAAAATCTATAATAATATCATTTTTGAAAACAAAGTTTCTTGCTTGCCAATATTATGACCATAAAAGCAAAGGTTCATAAAAGAAAAACATTTGCATTATATATCATAATAGATATCAAATCAAAGAATTCCATTCCCCATACATAGTAGTCATATTAATGTGCAACCAATTCCTCAACGAGGAAATATTAAATAAGAAAATTATGAATACCTAGGATGCATTAATGCAATCTCTTTGATGTTCAGAAATGTTTCAAAGTGCAGAGATCGCATTGCCTATTTCCATTCTATAGTTAGGCAGAAGAGCTTATGGATGACTAATATTTACACCATTCAACTTTGATAGAGCTTATGTTGTCATTGAACCAAATGAATCAATAACACACTTAAGCTGGAAAATTGGAAATACTTAACACATTAATTATATCATGTTACACAACTCTACCTCCAACTAGGGGTTTTATTTTCGATCCGCCATGTTCAGCACACACTCCAATTCAATAAACCGATGAATGTAGAGAAACCTCAGCATCTTCATCTCTCCAAGATTCAAGAAAAAATGGAAAAAATGTGTCATAATACCCGTCCAAAAAATAATATAAAAATAGTGATTATTCTACATAAGAATCAAAATAACTAATCCATATGGTTTTATCTACCAAGTTTGTGTAAATTACTTTATAGCAGCCACACCGCATTGTTCTGCAATGTCATCAAAAAAGAATATTTTCACACGTCTCTCTTCTTTAGTCTGGTCTTTTCCCTGCAAAAGATGTAGAAGGAACAAAGAAAAAGCCTTCAAAATACACCCCATAATTTGGTGGTAATAGATCCCAAGGTACCAATAGTGTTGTTTGATTTATAACTGATTACATAAAACAACTAGTTGTAGCCTGATGCATATCTTTATCATAGCAAGAATAAAAAAGAATTTATTTCATTATCACATGTGTATTTTTACCAGCATCGGAGTGATGAAGGAAACAAGTTCATCAAAATAAGGTAAAACGATGATTTGAACAATTTTAAGAGTGTTACAAGGCATTCTCCAATTTGGGTAATCACTTGAATGCATTCATTTAGTGAGGTTAACATATTTGCAAGGACCTATGTTTCCAGTTCTTGTTAAGCTAGATAAACTATGTTAGATCCAATCGAGTGAAAATAGATGTTATTTAGAGGCAAATAAATCATATTTCTATAAGCTAAATTTGACTACATAAATAATGAAAAGTTAATCTTTTTAAAATTAGAGCTTGTCTTCTTACCTTATGTAATGCTTCAACAAGGTATAAAATAATATAGTATGAGAGTTTCTTAACATATGACTTGTTACATCCCTGTGCATGTCCTTTATCCATAGCCAATTTTCCAGCTCAGAACAATTCTGGCATGCATGTTTAAACAACAACAGGTGATAAAGTTTCTTGACATAGAGAGATGGATCCCAAAAACCTAATAAATAAGCATCAATGCAACAACAACTTTTGGAAACCACCAACCATATTTTGATATTTAAAATTAGCAGCAGATATCTGATAAGAAAAATGACATAACCCATCACAAACCATCTCAAACAGACATAAACCATGAAAAACGATGACAAAGCAATACTAGAAACAAAATAGTATCACGGTAACTAGACAAGATAAGTTTAAATCATAATTTTCATCTCTTTCAACTTGAACACTCCCTAAGGTCTCCGTGTTAAAGCTGAAAAGCACACAAAGACAATAAATAACAACAGTAGTAAATCTAACTCAAAGCACAAAGAAAACAAATAAAAATAATGCACTAAGAGAGTTGAAACCTTCCTTATACTTAGTAATGTTTTTTTAGATCAGATCTTGTCTATCAAGAGATAAGTCACTATAGTAACAAAGGACACACATGAGAGAGAGAATAAATTCAATTACTGTAGGTTTTATTCAACTATAGTAGTAGTCAAGGTAACCCAATAGAGAAGCAAGGAAACCTCAATTACTAGAGCAACATACCAAGAAACAATAGTCCATAAAATATCAGGTAATGATGACATTCCACATAGAAATGAGAGCTCAATTTTTATCCCATACAAAACCCATGGATTTCTTGAGCAGGTTGTGAGTTGTTTGGGGATACTAAAAGAAACCATAACCCTGTTTGAGTGGACTAAGATCTCTATTGCATTGTTTGAGTGTTTGGGTTTGCTTGAAATGAACTGTAGGGAAACCCCAAATACTAGAGCAACATACCCAGAAACAATAGTCCACAAAATATCAGGTAATGATGACATTCTACACACAAACCAGAGCCCATTTTGTAGCCCATACAAATCCCATGGATTTCTTACATCATAACACACTCAAACAATGCAGCATAGATATTAGTCCACTCAAGTATGAATCGTGACCAAGAAACAACAATACATAAAATATCAGGTAATGATGACATTCCATCATACAAACTAGAGCTTAGTTTGTATCCCATACAAATCCCATGGCTTTCTTGAGCAGGTTGTGAGTTTTTTGGGGCTGCTAGAAGAAACGATAACCCTGTTTGAGTGGACTAAGATCTCTGTTGCATTGTTTGAGTGTTTGGGTCTACTTGAATTGAACCGTAAGTAAACCCCAATTACTGGAGCAACAAACCAAGAAACAACAATCCATAAAATATTAGGTGATGATGACATTCCAGACACAAAACAGAGATCTATTTGTATCCCATACAAATCCCATGGATTTCTTACAGCTTAGCACACTCAAACAGTGCAACAAATATATTAGTTCACTCAAGTTTGAACTATGACCTCCTAAGCTAGGATGTGACCTTCTTGGTGATTCCTGAAATGAATAGTGACCTTCTTCGGTCTACTTGAACTGAGTCGTAACCTTCTTGGGGATGGCTGAACTAAACCATGACCTGTTTGAACTTGCTTGAGCAGAATATGAGTTGTTTGGAACTTCTAGAAGGTTGCACCCATAACAAACATTACAAAAGGGTTAAGGTACCATGCTATGAGGGGGCGCTAGCATAAGGACCAATAAAGGGTCAACATAATATCAAGAGTCAACAAGAGGGGCCATGACAAAGTGAGAAAATAACCCCTATACCAACAAGAAAAAGGTATGTCAATCAAGGTGGGAGAATAAACCTTTTACCCATAGGACCAAGGTGTACCATCAAGGTGGGGACACAACCCTTTTACCCAGAATACGAATGTGTCAAACTATTATATTATCTCTCAAGGTATGTAGTCCATAAGTGTTCCATACCACAACAGTATGATTTATTATCACCATATAAGGAAGGTTCACACAAAAACAATGAGTTTTATAACAAGATATTTCCACACCCTAGCCATCTTTCGAATCAACAACAGTCACAATTTCCCAATGGGTTAATATGCACTCCAAACAAACATGACGAAATTAAAAAACACTTCCACTGGAAAATTTTAAGATCTAAAACCATAAACATTGAATGGTCTATCAAGATTTAATCCTAAAAATTTCTCTGATTTCTCAACTTTGTTGTCAACTCAACTATTACCATCAACATTGTTATTCCCTTGATATACAATGTAATTTGAATATACACAACCAGTGTTCATTACCTTCATAGAATCATGCAGATAGGTGTTAGACAAGTTAGCATCATTTCCACTTGTAGAAAGAGTTGCACCTGAGGTAAAGTCTGAACCAGTATGCTCAAAATGTGATTTTGTTAGTGTGGCCTTATTTGTAATTTTCGTGGCAGAAAAATCATATTTTGTATTTGATGGAAATTCATGCTCCAAGTCATTTTTTTCAAGATAAATCCATAATATCTGAAAATACATTTTTTCCAATTCCTGTATAGCATGAGACTGAAAAAGAGATACCTTTTCTTTTAGTAATCATACATTATGACCTTATAGAAATGTTTGTCCTTGCTAAAGCAACACATTCTTCAATATTATACAATTTCTATGCAGTATGTATAGGAAGAAGAAGTCAATTTCACAAAGTTTCATTCTAGTTCTTCATATAAGATTCTAACGACTTTAATACTCTCAACCCTTTTCTGGTTTTCCATTTGATGAAATCTGAAGAAATTTATTCACTGCATGACACCCTCACTATAGTAAAATTATAGTTTTTTAGACTTAAGAAAAGCATCGTTTAAAACAAAGATAAAAATGTAAATATACTTACATATACTAGTTGGGTACTCAATTGATTAATTAAGAAGAATGCATTGTACACACTCTTAAAATAATTTATTCTACAAGTCTACTGTAACTCATAGTTTAGAACCTAGGACGAATTCCTACTAAGGATATTTGGGACCAACTTATTCACATGTTTTGTATAGTTTTACCCGAATTTTAAGCATTCATAGGCTCATTTACAGTTGGGTTTTAGGTAGGCTTTACTAAAGAAATCAAATAGTGGATCTTATGCTTGAGACCTCATATTATTAACGCCATAACTATTACAATGAATTAGGGATGGGTTCGGTGACCAATGTGCTTGAAATTAGTTCCGACGAGGAAGGAGAAGGAGAGGAAATGAATTCTGAACGTGGAAAGTCCCTAGAAAGGCTTCTAGACTCTTCGAGGGTTTCTGATACTTCTCTTGATGATGATGATTGCAAGGTGGCAATTAAAGAGAAACCTATTGACTTTATTCAGCCAACCAAAAAGAGAGGAAAGATCATCGATGACATTAGTTCACTGAATGATTAATGTTTCATATTGGATTGTAATCCATAGAAGATTGTTTATGTATCGGAGACCATTGGCAATGACTCAGAGGAGTTGGTGGTAATCGCAGAATGCGGCTATATATATATATATATATTCTTTTTTTGTTCATGCTTAGAGCATACTAAGTGGCTGATGTTTCATATTGATAGCAATTTCTGACACTGTACCATGTAGTGTTTGGAAACATTTTGTTCATTTCAAGGGATTACCCTCGTTCTTAATGAAGAAACTACTTCCTTTAAATTTATATTGATCAAAATATGTGCATGGAATTTTGTAGGTTTTGGAAACATTTTGATCATTTCAAATATTTTTCCCTGTCTTTATAAACAAAATTCTTCCTTTGACTATGATATTGATCAAAATATGTACATGTAATTGTATAGACAAAACTTGGAATCTGCAATGCAACTTCCATGAGATAATAACACATAGTCATCTAATAATATTTAAAATCATAAGAAAAAGTGTAAGGCATGCTAAACATCGAGCACATGAAAATTAAGTATTAGTATCACAACTTTAAGGAAAGGACTAGCTGGCCCACACAACATCATGTGGCAGCAGGGATCATGCCTGTATCGGGCATACTTTCATCTTTGTTTAGTCCCCATATGTCAATAGTTGGCTTAGGATTAGTGATGATGGGATCCCACTCATTGTTTCCTTGTTCAGGGTCAGATGACTTCTTAATCTCATAAATGGCCAAGGCTAGTCATGGGGACTTATTATTATGAGGGGCATACAATTTTGAATTTCATGATTTTCCTGCCACTTTAAACATGACATAATATTGATAGGATATATTTCTCTATGAATTAACTATTGACATGATTCCCATGGCATGCCCCTTCTTTATATTTTTGCTTCCTTTATGGTTTATCTTTTTGGCCTGCAAGTTATTTCCAAAAGTTGGGAAACGTTTCCCGGGATGTTTTCCATATTGAGAAAATCATATGGGATTCAAAGTAACACAATTCTCTCCTATATTTTTGAATTCTTATACCCAAATCAATCTAGGTCCGTTGGATTCAATAGGAAGATCCATTATCCAAAACAAATTTTCCAATAACCATCACCTATACCAAAGATGACTCAATTAGTGTGACATCATAAATGAAACAATCATGTCCATACCATATTATTGTGCAACCATAATAATAATCCATTAACACATTAAATACAAAGTGAACACTTCGGAAATCAATTCACTAATGCCCAAATATTTTTCATGCCATCTAATTTTTCCTATAACACTTCATATGATCCCCAGGTGCAGTCTAGGTAAGGGCGAACCCTACGCTTTATCAAGACATCAAAGGTTGTTGAATGAGGGCCATAAAACATAACACAATTTATGTCATAATCCATTTTAGATCAACATCTACAAAGGAATTCACAAACATCCTCCAAAGGGATGACACTGCTAGAAGACAATCCCTACAGGGATGAAAATGCACCCAGATCTTACAACGATGGTTTCTAGAAGGATTATACAAGTCAATGTATGCCCATATTTCACGTTTTGGACTGTTTATACCTATTTTACCCATTAATTTTGTCAAAGAGCTAGTAATTAGGGCTGTAAAAAGCCTATAATTCACCCAGAATTAACTCACAAGTGCCTAGATTTTTTTTATGGTTGTTTACATTCTGTTTTTAATGGTTGTTTACACCATCCTTACTATCAAACATTGCATTTTGAGGTTTGGAATTTACCTAGATTTGTATTTTATCCTTTAGGTCCTTTTATACCTTGTTTCAGGACAAAAAAACACTCAAAATGTTGTTTGAAAGGAAGGATGGGGCTATAACATGTCCAAACCATTGATTATATGTTGCATGGGATCTGAACTTCATCCAAAATGTCAGTAAACCACTCAGAATTACTATTTTTCCATGGATCTTCCCCACTCATGCCTAGATTTGAGAATAAGGTCCTGATGATACTCACCAAAGTTATTATAAGGGTGAAAAAGGTCATAAACTGCCCATAAATTACCACAATGTTGTTCTAGGCACAAATATGCCTAGGAATTACACCTAGCACCAAATTTTTGGGGTTGTTTAGCACTGGATGATGAAATGGAAATCCCCAAATGTGTCAGAACTATTCATGGTTGTTATTTGATATTATTTTTGGATTTTTATGGGGTGAGGTATGCTCAAAAGAGTATTACTTGTGCTTAAATAGTTTCTTTGTGCATGTACTGCATTGTGTGTGTGTGTGTATAGTATGCATAGTGTAATGTAACATGTTATGTAGATAGAGATATAGAGAGGGGACAAAGTGTACCATATAAAATCTAGAGAGCTCCAAAACACATTTATTTGTTGTTACTTTGTGTCCTGTACAGTGGCATGATCATAATCAAGCAGACTAAGTGTCTACCTAGGTGGCATAATATTCTTCTTTTTAAATTCCAAATTGAGGTCGATTGGATGAATGTACTTGCAATTGGGGAATGAAGGAAAATTATTTTAAAACATCACAAACATGTGACACTGTGCACATGCCACTGCAATCATCTCTCCTCTATTTTTCATCAAGGAGATCAAACAAGTTCTTTCCTCCTGCTGCAAGTTTTTTCCTTCTATTGCTGCTTCCATATTTGATTGTTTTATGGAAGGTTCTTTTCGAGGTCCAAGTGCATAAGGTGATAGCCATAAACTGGAATTGTTTCTCTTGGATCATTCCAAGTCTTTGATTTTACTTTGTGTCTTGTACAATGGAAAGGACATATTCTACAGAGCTCCAAAACACATTTATTCATTGTTACTTTTTGTCCTATAGAGTGGCATGATCATAATCAAGCAAACTGAGTGTCTACTTGGGTGGCATAATATTATTCTTTTTAAATGCCAAATTGAGGTCGATTGGATGAACGTACTTACAGTTGGGGCATGAAGGAAAAGCATTTGAAAACATCACAAACATGTGACACTGTGCATAAGCCACTGTAATCATCTCTCCACTATTTTTCATCAAAGAGATCAGACAAGTTCTTTCCTCCAGCTACAAGTTTTTTCCTTTTGTTGTTGCTTCCATATCTGACTATTTTCTGGAAGATTCCATTGGAGGTCCAAGTGCATAAGGTGACAGCCATAAACTAGAATTGTTTCTCTTGGATCATGCCAAGTCTTCATTTTTTTGGCTGAATTGTAATCAAATATGTTCCCTATCTGTAATCATTGATGAATTCAATAACCAATAAAAGAGAAACACAATTTGAAATCAAGAAAAAAATAGAAGAATCAAACAAACTTGAAGGTGAATTCAGTGAAAACAACATCCAAAAAACCATGAATACAAGGGACACACAATATGTAATTAAGGAAAAAAAATTGGAGGAAACAAACCTGAATATCTAAACATTGCTTCCATTTTGGAGGCAGTGGAGACTCAATATGAATCTCAATACCAATACCTAACAGTTTCAATTATATCCACCAACACGAATCTCATCACCATGTTTAGAACTTCCTAAATTCCAACTCCATTTTCTTTTCCTAGATACGTATTCAAACATATTCTTAGATCCTACAAACCTCTAGCACAAAACCTTGAAAAAATATACGGTTTCAATGGGTCGACTAGGGTTTAAAGGAAAATGATCACATGCTAGGGAGAGAAAATCTAAATCGATCTAAGCTAAAAATTCATGTGAGATTTATGAAGGACTCTCATATTATATAGAGAAATGTTGGTGAAAGTTTGAGGTGTATATTAACTCTAGTAGAGACATATGTACAGAATGTCATCAAATACTGCACCCATGGCTAGATAAAAAGTGCCCAATAAGTAAAAGAAGGAGAAGAATACACAACAACAGTAGCCAACATTTGAAGGTCTTATTATTATTTTTTAGGAAGTCTTAACTTAGAGGAGTTAGAGATTATTTGTATCTTTGGAAAAGGCCTATTGGAAACAACAGATTAAAATAAGAAGTCTATAACAACAAGCTAAAGTTTAGATCAGATGCACCTTATAACAACATAAAATAAGAGTATGGAGTAATTCTAGGCAATGTGGGAAGTGGCAACAAAACATATAAGTAGTCTTGATGAGCCTAAAGTCACTTGCAACCATGAACTAGTCTGGTCAATTATATACAACTATCTGAAAGGGGCTTGAAACAGTGATAAGAGGAGGCACTTATGGCTATTCTAGATGAAAATTTGAAGGTGGATTCATTTGGATATAAACTTGGAAAATATCCACATGGCCTGTACATTTTAGTCACCTACAACATCTAGTTCACTTTTCACTATGTTTTGGATTTTAATGCTTAACTAGTTCACTTATATCTACAACAATAACATAGTATTTATTGATTAGATTTTTTATATCTATATATTGCATGGGTGTTAACCAAGTAATATTGAAGCTTTCTGGGCATGAAAGAAACATGTAGCAGCATTCTAGGAATTAATTTCTCAAATCTCGACAACCTTGTGTTTGTGAAATAACAACAACAAGTCTGATCCCTCAAATCTGGGAAAAATTGGGTGCGAAAGAAACCTTAATTCTCCACGATTGTGTATCTAATCAACAATGAAGAGCATCATTTTGAAATATGGATTGATTTCAGCAGTAATAGGCCTAATTCCTAATTATGGGTTGAATTTGAGGATTAATTTCCAATTTTGAGCACCCATGTAGGAGTGTGTGAAATTTTTGGGCACATTGGGAGCATTTCTGAGCAGCAACAAATAGTAAAACACCTTGAATCAATAATAAAACATAGACATATCCCAATTTAGGAAACTAAGGCAGCCTATGTTAACTTCTTGCACATGAAAGAGCAGCCACAAATCTACTGATCGAAGGGAGCCCATGCTTAAAGCATAGCTCCAAAGTATTCGAACAATATGCTAGAAGTCAATGTTGTAATTCCAATGGAAGGAAATATTGATGTTAGATTGTGGATGAAAAAAGGAGGAAATTTCTAATAATTTTAATATATTTCAATGAGAACTGAAAATATGGGTAGATATTTCTTTACACAAAACCCATTCTCATGAAAAAAGAAAGGTAGGAGAAAATGTAAAAGGTAGTATGAATTTTTTTTTCATGAGGAATATATATAAATATAACCATTGTAGGACTTATTATACTACTCATCATTGGTGGGTAAACTATCTAGGTAATGTTAGAAAACAAGACCATAGAGCAATAACAGTTATACAGTTAAATCATTAAACAAGATGCAAAACACATTAAACACATTACAAAGAGACACAAATATAACGTGGTTCACCCAAATGATGGGCTACGTCCACACAAAAATTTGCAGTCCTTTTATTACCATCCAGAAAGATGAAGGGATACAACCTGTAACAATACTGATACACTTCCTCTTCTTTCTCTCACAGTCTCTCTCTCACAATCACAAAGATTGTTTACAATGCTACAATACAATACAATACCATACCCAACCATATTACAATGCTTTTCTTTTATAGGGGAAATACCATGGGAAAATATTATGGTTAACCCAATACCATGGGTCCGCAAAACTATTGGCCAACAAACATCCCAAAAAAATTTCTCAGGGGGTTTGCCCCTGAACCCCCATTTCTCGGGGGCGCTGCCCTCGAAATCCCATATCTCAGGGGCGTTGCCCCCGAACCCCAAAGTGAGGGAACGATTGTACAATAAACCTAGGGTACAAACACATTTGAATAATATCTCTAGATCTGGAAGATCAGGCTCCACAACCAACAATCTCCCACTTGGAGACCGATCACAACAACTCCACCGTTGTTGCACTTGTTGGACTATGCTCTGGACCAACTTCATGCTTGAAGACCAACAGAAACTGAGCAGGAACTCAGTTTTTCTCTGGCTACTCCCTTTGTCAACATGTCTGCAAGATTCTGGCTAGTATGTATCTTTTCTAGTTTTAACAGTTCTTCATCTAGAACATATATTATGAAGTGGTACTTGAGCTGTATATGTTTAGTCTTCGAATGAAAGGATGATTTCTTTGCAAGATGAATGGAACTCTGGCTGTTCTTTTGATCATATTTATTTCCTGCATGTTAGACTCTGCAACAAGCATTTCCTCCACATACAATAACAAGATAATATATCTTTCGTTATCTAGCCTCTTGAAATAAACACAGTGGTTAGAATGACATCTATCATAACCTTGTTCTATCATAAACTTATCAAATTTTAAATACCACTGCCTTGGAGCTTTCTTCAGGGCATACAAGCTCTTCTTCAACCTGCAAACCAAATTCTCCTTCCTTTTGACATCATACCCATGTGGCTGTTGCATATATATATATTCCTCCAAATCCCCATAGAGAAAGGTTGTTTTTACATCTAACTGTTCCATATGCAAATATTCTACGCCACTAGACTTAAAATAGTTCTAATTGAAGTCATTTTAACAACATGAGAAAATATTTCATCAAAGTCTATACCTTTCTTTTGTGCAAACCCCTTTACAACAAGTCTATCCCTGTACAAATTCTTGCCTCCATCTTATTCCTTCAACCTACTGTAAGCCCATTTATTCTGCAATGCCCTTTTTTCTACAGGCAACTTAACCGGATCCCAAGTCTAGTTTCTTACCAATGAGTCCATCTCGTCATCCATTCCTTGCTCCCACTTCTTTCTAGTTTCTACCCACATTACTTCTTCATAACATTCTGGGTCACCAGAATCAATTATTAATAAATAATACAGTGAAGGAGAGAATCGTTTAGGGGGTCTACTTATCCTGGTATATTTTCTTACATCTGCAGGAGTTTTAGGTACATGTTGTTGCTCTTGATTTTATGGTTCCTTTGGAACTTCATTTTCTTTGATTTCATCAAGCATTGTGTACTATGTGTTTTCCTTTTCCTCTTTCTTTCCCTGCAACTGATCTTTGTACATGACCTTTTCATTGAATACTACATATCTATTCCTAATGATTTTTCATTATTCATAATCCCACAAACTAGAACCAAAATCATCAACCCCATATCCAATAAAGGTACATTTCTTGGATTTAGCTTCAAGCTTTGTTCTATCATCTTTATCAATATGGACAAATGCTTCACAACCAAAAGTTCTTAGAAATGAGTAGTTTACATGTTTACCTTTCCATGCTTCCTCTGGAATCCCACGATCCAAAGCGCTTAAAGGCCCTCTGTTTATTAAATAAACATTAGTGTTTACAGCGTCAGCCCAAAACTGTAAGGTCAACCTGCATGCAATCTCATACACCTTGCATGCTCCATGATCATTATGTTCATCCTTTCTAACACACCATTTTCTTGTGGTGTTCCAAGGACTGTCTTCTCTCTGCGAATCCCATTATGTGAACAATAACTGTCAAACTCCTTGCTGCAGTATTCACCTCCATTATCAGATCTGATACATTTCAACCTTTTTCCTGTCTCATTCTCAGACAAATCTTTCCACTTCTTAAAAGTATCAAACACATCAGATTTATGTCTAATGCAATAGGGCCCAAGTTTTCCTAGTTGTATCATCAATAAAAGTAACATAATAATGAGAGCCACCAAGAGATTGTACCTGAGCTGGTCCCCATACATAGATATGGACAAGCTCTAACTTTTCACTCTTTTTTTGTTTCCCAACTCTAATAAATCTAACTCTCTTCTATTTGGCATAAACACAGTTCTCATAGAATTCCAAACTTACTTGCTTCAGATCTGAAAGCAGTTTCCTTGAGTGGAGACTATGCATCCCCTTCTCACTCATGTGGCCAAGCCTATGATGCCACAACATCGCACCTGTTTATATGGAATATATAGATATAGAATAATCAGTATTATGAGGACATAAATATAACATACCTACCCTATCTCCTTTTTCTATTACCAGTGATCCTTTAGTGATCTTCCACCATGTTTCTCCAAACGTATACAAACAATCACTATCTCCCAACTACCCTATTGAGATCATATTTCTTTTCATAGGAGGAATGTACCTTACATCTTTTAGCATCATTTCACTTTTATTATTTAACTTAATCCGTACCTTACCCTTTCCAACAATTTTACATGGTTCATCATCCCCCAATAAAACATGTCCAAAATCACCTTGAACATAATCATGAAAGAATTTCCTATGGGGTGTAGCATGACATGAAGCCCCTGAATCTACTACCCAGTAATTGCTAGTATTATCTAATGCAAGAATCGAATCATCTTGTAACACATCACCTACTACATTCACTTCCTGATAAGTCTCTTGCTGCCTCTCACCTTTCTTCTTTGGTGCTCTGTAGTCTTTCTTCAGATGTCCTTTCTTACCATAGTTCTAGCACTCTATTTTTTCAAATTTGGACTTGGATTAGCCCTTTTTAGACTTTCTATGATTTCCTAGGCTCCTTACTCTCTCATTTTGTCTCCCTCTTCTCTCCATGGTCAATGCATTGCATGATGTCTCACCTGTGCTTTTTCTTCACATTTCCTTGCAAAGAATAACACCAACAACATCATCAAACTTAAGAGTGTTTGAACTAGGGATAAAGTTACTTACAACCATGACCAAGCTATTCCAGCTTTCCGGTAATGAGAACAAGATTAGAAGATCCCTAACCTCATCATCAAAGTTCAATTTTACATAACTTAACTGACTAGTATGTATATTAAACTCATTTAAATGGTCAGCAACAGATCCACCTTCCGACATCTTCATATTAAATAAACGCTTCATTAAAAATACCATGTTGGAAGCCGAGGGTTTTTCGTAGAGCTCACCCAATGTGCTCATCACACCCTCTGTTGTTTTTCCTTTCAAAATATTGAAATACATCGACGAAGCCAGGCACATGCCGTATTGTTCCCAGTGCCTTTTTGTCAAGAACCTCCCATTCTTCATCCTTCATAGTCGCTGGTTTTTTTTATTTTCCGCCCAACGACTGGTACAGATAGTTTGCCATTTTCATTTTCCATAACTAATAGTTTTGGCCGTTAAATTTCTTAACCCTAAACTTTCCCTCTTCCTCCATTGTCCCCACTTGAACTAGGAACCCTTCTTTCCTGCGAGTTTACTATCCAAATAGACCTTTTGGCTATGATACCAATTGTTAGAAAACAAGACCACAGAGCAATAACAGTTATACAGTTAAATCATTAAAAAAGATGCAAAACACATTAAACACATTACAGAGAGACACAGATATAACATGGTTCACCCAAATGATGGGCTATGCCTAGACATAAATTTCCAGTCCTTTTATTACTATCCAGAAAGATGAAGGGATACAACTTGCAACAATACTTCTACACTTCATGTTCATGCTCTCACAGTCTCTCTCACACAATCACGGAGATTGTTTACAATGATACAATACAATACAATACCATACCCAGCCGTATTGCAATGCTTTTCTTTTATTGGGGAAATACCATGGGAAAATATTATGGTTAACCCAATACACTGGGTCCGCAAAACTGTTGGCCAACAAACATCCCAACCCCAAAGTGGGGGAAAGAATGTACAGTAAACCTAGGGTAGAAACACATCTGAATAATATCTCTGGATCTGGAAGATCAGGCTCCACAACCAACAGGTAACCCTTAAAATTAGCAACAAATCTAGAAGGAAGAAAAACTAGTTAAATATCATGGAAACACTTATACAACATGTAAAACTATATAAGAAACCATATTATGCATTTAATTATATACCAATAATATAAATATTTTAGGATGTAAGAAGACATCTTAATGTTACCTTTGTGTCATATTGTGGTAAACAATCCAAACCATGCTTATACAATTTTTGGCTAGATAGTTTGTATACATTGTGGTCCTAGTGATCATGAAAATGCATAAATTTTATAATATAAAGTACATTTTTATAAAAGGAAAGGACAACAAGATGAAAAATATTAGTAAATATATAATAATAAAAATAAGGACATGCTCAAAATCCTAACCTTGAGGATTTCATGACAATTAATACAAGAATGAAAAACCTCAAAGTGATGCTAATGAAATCAAGCATAGACAACAATAGAAGATCCTTGAAATGGTATTCAAAGATATTTTGAAAATACAAGGATATATTATTAAGAGATCAATGAGTGAACAAATACCTTGGGAAAGTTCCACCATGAAGAGAATATTGTGGACACTGGGTTTCATATTTTCCTTTCTCTCCTTCATTTCTATCCCTTGGTTTCCAATTTGACTCTTTGAGGAACCTACTTCGGGAATTCTTAACTGCATGGGTCCATTTGGGGTGAGAAAACCCCTAGTTAATTCCAAAGTAACTTAGGATGCCTCGTTTTGGTTCCATAATATCTAAGCCCATTTTGGACTTGTTATTTATTTAGTTAATTTGAGTAAACCCTACCCAATATTTTGACATAAATTTTAATCATATTTTTTTGGAGTAATGTGACTGTGAACCCTGTGGCATGTTGAACAAAGAGACTTTTTGGGATTAGAAATCTATGGCATCATTACAAAAAACTCGTGACATATAGGTAACATGCATGATATCACAAATGCATATGAATTGGACCCTCCAATGCCTAACCTGATGTTCTCTTATGCCTTGAGGTCACTCCCTTGTCTATTTATAGCATTCAATTCTCCTTTGTAAATTCTATTTGACCCTTGTATTCTACTATCTTGAAGAACCTAAATTTGTAGGTACATTTTTAGATTAGCAATATAACTCCTTTCACCTCTATCAAGTCCTTGGGATACTTGCACCTGTTATCTCTAGCACCTCAATAGGGATCTCTTATGGATAACTTAGGTCCAAGATTGCAGGTTTGATTGATTTATATTAGGGGATATTCATTGGCTTGCTTCCACTCATACCTTGGAAGTTTCAACCTACAACCAAGGAAGGTTCCATCACATCTAAGGAAAGGGATGTATAATCCTTACTAATGGAAATGAGCTTTCTTTACTCTTCACTTATATCTAAAACAATACCATAGTATTTATTGATTATATTTTCTATATCTATATATTGTATGGGTGTCCACCAAGGAGTTATGAATATTTTTGGGCATAAAAGAAACATGTAGCAGCATTCTAGGCATTAATTTCGCAAATCTCAGCATCCCTATTTGTGTGAAATAGAAGCAACAAGTATGATCCCTCAATTCTATGAAAACTTGGGAGTGAAAGCAACCTTAATTCTCCACGATTGTGTATCTAATCAGCAATTAAGAGTATCATTTTGAAATATGGGTTAATTTCAGCAGTAATAGTCCTAATTCCTAATTTTGGGTTGAATTTGAGGATTAATGTCCAATTCTGAGCACCCATGTAGCAGTGTGTCAATGTTCTAGGCACATTGGGAGCATTTCTTAGCATCAACAAACAACAAAACACATTGAATCAACAATAAAATAGAGGCATATCCCAATCTAGGCAACTAAGGAATCCCATGTTAACTTCTTGTACATGAAAGAGCAGCCATAAATCCATAGATTGAAGAGAGCCTGTGTTTAAAGCATGGCTCCAAACTATTCAAACAAAGTCATATATGCTAGAAGTCAATGTTGCAATTCCAAGGGAAGGAAATATTGATTTTAGAACATGGATGAAAAAAAGGAGGAAATTTATAATTATTTTAATATATTGGAATGAGAAGTGAGAATATGGGTAGATATTTCTTTACACAAAATCCAATCTCATGAAAAAAGAAAGGTAGTATGGCATTTTTTTTCATGAGTAATATATATAAATATAACCATCGTAGGGCTTATTATACTACTCATCATTGGTGGGTAAACTATCTAGGTAACCCTTAAAATTAACAACAAATCTAGAAGGAAGAAAAAGTAGTCAAATAACATGGAAATACTTATACAACATGTAAAACTATATAAGAATCCATCTTATGCGTCTGATGATAGACCAATACTATAAATATTTTAGGAGGTAAGAAGACATCTTAATGTTACCTTTGTGTCATATGGTGGTAAGCAATCCAAACCGTGCTTATATAATTTTGGCTAGATACCGTGTATACATTGTGGTCCTAGTGATCATGAAAATGCATAAATTTTATAATATAAAGTACATCTTTATAAAAGGAAAGAACAACAAGATGACAAATGTTAGTAAATAGATAAAAAATAAGGACATGCTCAAAATCCTAATCTTTAGGGTTTCATGACAGTTAATCCAAGAATGAAAAACCTCAAAGTGATGCTGATGAAATCAATCATAGACAACAATAGAATATCCTTGAATTGGTATTCAAAGATATTTTTAAAATACAAGGCCAAATTATTAATATATCAAGGAGTGAATAAATCCCTTGGCAAAGTTCCACCATGAAGAGACGACCGTGGACACATGGTTCCTTATTTTCCTTTCTCTCATTTGTTTCTATCCCTTGGTTTCCAATTTCACTCTTTGAGGAACCTACTTCGGGAATTCCTAACTTCATGGGTCCATTTGGGGTGAAACACCCCCTAGTTGATTCCAAAGTCACTCAAGATACCTCATTTTGGGTCCATAATATCTAAGCCCATTTTGGACTTGTCATTTATTTAGTTAATTTTTGTAAACCCTACCCGATATTTTGATAGAAAGTTTACTCATATTTTTTGGAATAATGTGACTGTGAACCTTGTGGGATGTTAAACAAAGAGTCTTTTTGAGATTAGAAATATATGTCATCATTACACCAAACTCGTGACATATAGGTAATGCATGATATCACAAATTCATATGATATCACAAGTGGGTTCTAAACGGGGATACTTATGTGAGGAAAGTCCTATCCACGGAAGAACAATGGCATAAACAAGGTACTAATGGTTAAAATTACCATAGTCCATGGTCAAAGTGGTAATGCTAGGATTAATATGGATTAGGTCACTACAACAAAAACTGGATTTAGCATCTCTTTTTGCATCCTTTTTTGCATCTAGACCATCTTTCAATGTATTTTTCTTCATTTTATGGACAAAATGGCGCAATTTCACGGGTTGGTGCTATTTTAGGCGTTTTTTACGTCCTTTTTCTAAATCTGGCGCAAATTGCGGCATAATTTGCACCGGGTTTTGCACCTAGTTATGCGCCAGGTTTTGCATCAGGTTTTGCGATAGGTTTTGAGACTAGGTTTGCACCTAATTTTGTGCCTAGTTTGTACATCTACTCTTGTTGCGCCCCCTTTTACGCCAATGTTTGCCTCAACTTTTACGCCCTTGTTTTCATCCACTTTTGCATCCTTTTTTACATCCACCTTTGCATCCACTTCTGTTTCTTTTTTTGCATCCCTTCGTGCACCAAGTTTTGCATCAAAGTTTACATCCTGTTTTGAGTCTAGTTTTGCATCTCGTTTTGTTTCAGCCATTTTTGCATCCACTTTTGCATCCATTTTTTCGTCCACTTTTGCACCCATGTTTTCATCCCTTTTTGCATCCCATTTTGCATCCATGTTTACGTCTTTTTTTGCATCTACTATTGCATCCATGTTTGCATCCACTTTTTTCATGTCCCAATTCACACCCATTTTTGCGCTTACTTTTACACCCACTTTTGCTTCAACTTTTGCATCCACGTTTGCATCTTTTTTTGCATCCAATTTTACATCAATTATTGCATCCCTTTTTGTATCCATTTTTGCTTTGGGTTTTGCATCGGGTTTTGCGTTCAGTGTTACGACTACTTTTGCATCTACTTTTGCATCCACTTTCGCATCCAATTTTGTATCCAATTTTACATCCATGGTTGTATCCACTTTTGCGCCACTTTTTTCATCATGTTTTGCTTCCATGATTGCATCATTTTTTGCATCCACTTTTGCATCACCTTTTTCATCCATTTTTGGTGCACCCCATTATGCGCCCACTTTTGTGCCTACTTTTGTTGCATCCATGTTTTTATCCACTTTTGCATCCAGTTTTACACCCAGATGTTGAAGATGAAAATGAGGATAATGATTATGATAATGACGATGGTTATGATGATGATGATAATGTTGTTGATAATGAGGAGAACGATGACAATGATGATGATGATGACGATTATGATGAGGAGGAGGAGGAGGAGGAGGAGGATAATGGCAATGACGACATTGCTGGTGATTATGATGGCAATGAAATGAATGGTGATGATGGCGATGATGACAATGACAATGATGATGAGTACAATCAAAATGATGATGCTGATCATCTTAAAAAATAAGTTGTTATTTGTCATGCATAAATCGTGTGTGTCCTCCATGACCCTTTTCCACTAATCACATATTTTGGGTAGATGTTATTTTCTTATGCCAAAGGTAATGATGAATAACTGATGAAAATGTCAATAATCATGATGATGATGTCAAGGACAATGGTGATGATGATGACATGGATGATGATTATGCCGATGATGATGACTATTGTGATAATCATGATGACAATGACAAAGATGACGATGATGATGATCAC
>LPNX010614383.1:95589-153689 GCA_001517045.1 Pseudotsuga menziesii | reverse complement strand
TTTTACACCTATGGGGGATTTGCCTATTTTGGGTAAGCCTGCTTTATGCTAGATTTGGATGCTTCCTCATGTATTCGATTTCTTCATGTATTCTATTTATTTAGCAGCCTATGATTTTACAGGGTTGGCTATTGTACACTGAGTTAATATAATTTTGTGTTACAGCTCCATTTTCAGTCTCCATTGTTGACAATTTTGCATGATCAATTGTAATTTTTTGTGAGTGAAATTAATCTATTGCTGGTCATAATTTCTACACTTATCATAGGAAGTTCTACATAGCCAACCATTTTTCATGCTAGTTGTAGGCCTAGGCTCCATGTAGGTCTTCTTCAGCACTTATATCTGATCCTAAGTCAGAATGGCCAGCACTCACATCTGACCATGAGAGGAACACATCCAACACCATGTCAAAAAGGCACAACACTTACATTGACCAGCATGATAGGACACAACTACTATCATCTGTGAAAAGGCACAACACTCACATCCACCAGCATGATAGGACACAACTACTATCATTTGTGGAAAGGAACATCACTCACATCCACCAGCATGGTAGGACTCACCTACTACCATCTGTGGAAAGGCACAACACTTACAATCACCAACATGGTAGGACACACCTACTACCATCTATGAAAAGGATCAACACTCACATCCACGAGCATGATAGGACAAAACTACTATCATCTGTGGAAAGGCTCAACACTTACATCTCATCATGGAAGGAACCAATCTTGTCACCATGTCAGAATGACTCATGGACTCATCACTTCCCCTTGGGGGAAACCTCGATATGGAGAACACCAATCTTCTCCCTGAAGTACTCAAACATCACTCTAGCCAATGGCTTTGTCAACACATTAGTTATCTATTCATCCATCGCAACATACTAGAGCTTCACTACTCCTCTCTGCACCATATCCCTGATATAGTGAAATTTGATCTCGATATGCTTCGAATTGTCATGGAACACTGGGTTCTCTGACAACTTCACACAACTCTAGTTGTCACAATATATACAAGTAGCATCTAGTGGAAGATCAAATAAATCAGATAGTACCTTCCTAGCCCATACTGCCTCACAACTGGATGAACAAGTTGCGACATACTCTGCTTCAGCTATACTTAGTGCCACACAGGATTGCTTCCTACTAAACCAAGAGATCACACCTGATCCCATACTGAAGAAACACCTTGAATTGTTCTTCCTATCGATGGCACTACCTGCCCAATCTGAATCAACATAACCCTCCAAGTAAATCTTCTAATTCTCCTCATACTTGAGCCCATAATTAAGTGTACCCCTCAGGTACCTCAGAATATGCTTTGCAGTAATCAAGTGAACATGTCTCGGATCTATCAGGAATTGGCTCAAGGTGTTCATAACAAAGCAAATATCTGGTCTCGTGTTCATCAGGTACATCAGGGAGCCAATCATCTGATGATAGATCGTAGCATCAACCAGCTCTGGTGAAGCATCACTCAATAACTTCAGGTTTGACACCATAGGTGTGGTCATGGCATTGCAATACATCATCCCAAACCTCTTCAGGATCTCTACTGTATACTTACCTTGTCCTAGGGAAATTCCATCTGCATTTTTCCACACCTCCATGCTGAGAAAATAGTGCATCATACCCAAGTCCTTCATTTCAAACTCAGTAGTAAGCTTCCTCTTTGTATCAGTAATCAACCCATCCATACCTAGTACAAACAAATCATCTACATACAGTAGGAGTATCACTGGGTTACCATATTCAACCTTGTAGTAAAGGTTGGAATCTGCTTTACTCTTGGTAAATCCCAAACTGGATAGAAAGCTGTCCATTATGTTGTACCATGTCCTGGGTGCCTGTTTTGAACTGTACAGGGATTTCTTCAATTTACACACATGAGTTTCCCTATCGTTTGTGTTAGTTTTTCAACATTTAAGCTAGCATTATGTTAAGATCTTTTCACTGAGAGAATAACAAGCACAGCAATAACATAAGCACATCACATGAGACAAGAGACACAAAGAGTTTTGATCGAGGAAACCATAAATGGAGAAAACCCCGCAAATTCCTCTAAGATAGTATCACCACAAGATGTGATACCCAAAATAGTAAGATGACCTCCCAATACAGCAATAGCCTTCTATCTTCTATCAAGCCCAAGTATTTCCTTCTCCAAAGGTGTGCCACACTTGAGAGAGCAAGTGATGTATTTCACAAGTGATAAATAGAGAGACTCTCACTCTCTATTTATATTCATCCGTTCACTTGAATTACATTTTCACACGTATTCTCTACCTAATATTACTTACCCGAGCCTACACCTTAATTAGTGTATAATAACTCAAGTGCCCCGAAACTGTGGGGACTTACCTAATGAATTGATATGACTTGTTTACATTATTAATCCTCTCGATCGGAACATCGAGGTAAGACAACATGACTCAAATGCATAATAGAAACATCCCGGAATAAACATCGGGTTACAATACATGAAATACATCGAAGAATACATTCCGAAGTTACATATACATCAACACTCCCTCTTAACTAGGAAGGTATTCTTTCGACACACAATTTTCAGCACTGGTCTTCTTCTCTGTATCAACTGGATCATCTCGTCTTCAAGTCATCTTCGTCTTCAAGTCATCTTCATCTTCAAGTCATCTGGATCTGGATCATCTCTCGGTCTGGATCATCATAGTACATCATCACTGGATCTAGATCATCACTCAATCTGGATCATCATCACTGGACTGGATCATCACTCGATCTGGATCTCTCGGAGTCATCATAACTAGATCTGGATCATAGCTCAATCTAGATCTCCACTGGTCATCATCATGTGTGTACTATCTCGTCATAGGAAGTTCTACAGAGCCAGCCCTTTTTCATGCTGGTTGTAGGCCTACTCTCATGTAGGTCTTCAACTAGCACTTACATCTGACTTGCTCGTCAGAAAGGCATGCCCAGCACTCACATCTGATCATGCAGTGAACTACAATCACATCAGAAAGGCCCAGCGCTCACATTCACCAGCATGATAGGCATAATCAACTACCATCTGTGAAATGGCTCTGCACTTATATCTGACCTACTCATCAGAATGGCACAGTACTCACATCCATCCAGGCTGGATCACATCCGCTCATAATGATGGGAGAGTTCTACACTTCCATCCAGGCTAGATCACATCCGCTCACAATGATGGAAGATTTTCTCACTTTCATCCAAGATGGAACCATATCCGCTCACAATGATGAAAGACTCTCATCCAGGCTAGATCACATCTGCTCACAATGATGAGAGATTTGTGCACTCACATCTGACCTGGTAGGCATTGAATCCTACACCCTCATCAGAATGGCCCCCAGTCCCTGACTGAGCTACCTGGTAACTGATCAGGCGCCTCCACTCTCCCTGAGAGTGGCAGTTTCCCTTACATCTGTCCTACTCGACAGAATGGCCAGCACTCACATCTGTCATGGGAGGAACTTAATCCTTTAGCCATGACCAGAATGGCTCAGCCCTTACATCTGACCTGCTCATTAGAATGGCTCTCTCAGTCCCTGACTGAGTGTTCCTGGTCACTGACCAGGTGCCTCCATTCCTCGAATGGCAGTTAGCACTCATATCTGACATGGAAGGAACTAAATCCTCTCACCATGACAGAATGGCTCAGTCCTTACATCTGACCATGGAAGGAACCAATCCTCTCACCATGTCAGAATGGCTATGGGTCTCATCACTGTCTCTTGGAAGGAACCTCGATCTGGAGAACACCAAGTCTCTCTCTGAAGTACTCAAACTTCAGCCTAGCCAATGGCTTCGTCAATACATTAGCTATCTGTTCCTCTGTCGCAACATACAGGAGCTTCACTGCTCCTCTCTGCACCATATCCCTAATATAGTGATATTTGATCTCGATATGCTTCGACCTGTCATGGAACACTGGATTCTCTGACAACTTCACACAACTCTGGTTGTCACAATGTATACAAGTAGCATCCAACTGGAGATCAAATATATCAGACAGTAGCTTCCGCATCCATACTGCCTCACAACTAGTTGAACAGGCTGTGACATACTCTGCTTTAGCTGTACTCAGTGCCACACAGGATTGCTTCCTGCTAAACCAAGAGATCACACCTGATCCCATACTGAAGCAACATCTCGAAGTACTCTTCCTGTCGATGGCACCGCCTGCCCAATCTGAATCAACATAACCCTCTAGGTTAATCTTCTGATTTGCATCATACTTGAGCCCATAATCAATTGTACCCTTCAGGTACCTCAGAATATGCTTTGCAGCAGTCAAGTGAACACTTCTTGGATCCGTCAGGTACTGGCTCAAGGTGTTCAAAGCAAAGCAAATGTCTGGTCTCGTGTTTGTCAGGTACATCAATGATCCAATCATCTGACGATACATCATAGCATCAACCGACTCTGATGAAGCATCACTCAATAGCTTCAGGTTCGATGCCATGGGTGTAGCCAAATCCTTACAGTCCATCATCCCAAATCTATTCAGGATCTCTACTGCATACTTCCCTTGCCCAAGGAAGATTCCATCTGTACTCTGCCACACCTCCATACCTAGAAAGTAATGCATCATCCCCAAGTCCTTCATCTTGAACTCAGCAGCAAGATTTCTCTTCATATCAACAATCAACCCATCTGTACATGTCACAAATAGATCATCTACATATAGTAGAAGCATCACTGGGTTGCCATCTTCAACCTTGTAGTAAAGGTTGGAATCTGCTTTACTTTTGGTAAAGCCCAAACTGGATAGAAAGCTGTCAATCCTACCGTACCAGGTCTTGGGTTCCTGTTTCAAACCATACAGGGCTTTCTTCAATCTGCATGCATGAGATTCTCTGTCATGTGTCTCAAAACCGAGTGGCTATTCTACATACACTTCCTCTTCTACTACACCATTCAAGAAAGCTATCTTGACATCCATCTGGTGTATCTTCCACTTCATCACTGTAGCCAAAGAAAGTACTGTTCTAATGGAAGTGTATCTGGCTACAGGTGCAAAATTCTCTTCATAGTCTATTCCCTATTTCTGAGAGAATCCTCGAGCTACAAATCTTGCCTTATAATTTTCAATGCTACCATCTGCAGCATGCTTGATCTTGTAGATCCATTTGGAAGTGACAAATGACTTCCCTTTTGGTCTTGGGACAACATCCCAAACATCATTCTTCATGATTGATTGATATTCTTTGATCATAGCATCCTTCCATTCTTTCTGATCTGCCGCTTCTTTATAACTGAAAGGTTCTTTGTCAATGAAATCACATAGTAAAGCTACATACCCGGAATTTGATCTGGTTCTTTTTCTTTCTCTGTGATTCTCTTCTGGAGCCCCATATATTTCGGCACCTTGGATAAGTTCACATACCCAAGCAGGTTTCCTCTTATGAGGATTCTTCTCTGATGGTGGATCTACAGGTCTTTGTGGTTCTTCTAACTCTCGATCTTCTTCTTGAGCTTCTTCATTCATGATTGTACCACGGATCCTGGGTGCTCCTGCTTCTGCTACTTCAGGTTCTTCAGTAGGTCTCTTTCTGGATTTGTTGTAAGCTGTGTCTTCATCAAATGTTACATCCCTACTGATGTCAATCTTCTTGTATCCTGGAAAGTAGATTCTGTAAGCCTTTGAGTTTTCAGAGTATCCCACAAATATGCCCTTCTTTCCTGAAGGATCTAATTTTGTTCTCTTCTCTTTTGAAATATGTATGTACACTGGACAACCGAATATTCTGAGATGGCTGACTTCTAGTTTCTTGCCGGAGAATACTTCTTCAGGATTTTTGTTTTCGAGTACTCTATGTGGAGTGCGGTTCTGTACATACACTGTTGTTCTAGTAGCTTCAGCCCAAAGATGCATAGGTAGATCTTGATCATGAAGCATAGCTCTTGCAGCTTCCATGATAGTTTTGTTCTTCCGTTCTACAACCCCATTCTGTTGAGGATTATAAGGAGTTGACAACTCCCTCTTAATCCTTGATTCTCTACATAGCTCTTTGAATTCATTCGAAGTGAACTCACCACCATTATCTGATATAATGGTCTTGATCCGCTTTTCAGTATGGTTCTCGATCAAGGCTTTGAATTCCTTGAACTTGTTGAACACTTCATCTTTGTTTTTCATAAAGTAAATCCATGTCTTTCTAGAAAAATCATCAATAAAAGAAACATAGTATGCATACCCACTTAGTGAGTTTGATGACATTGGACCGCAACCATCGGAATGGATGATTTCTAGAATGCCTTTGGATTTTCTTTCGCTGCTAGGAAATGTCTTCTTTGTATTCTTCCCTTTCGCACATCCTTTGCAAACTCCATCATGCTTTGCTTGGAATTCTAGAAGACCTTCAACAACTTTGCTTGCAATAGGTAGTGCTCTGTAATGCACATGTGCAAGACTTCTATGCCAAAGCTCATTTGGTTCTACTGAATCATGGATCAAGGCTTGTTCTGGATGGCCCTTCAATTTGTACAAGCCTCTTTCTTGTTCTCCAATTACTACCGCATCATCGATAGTCTTTCCTTTTGGCCACATGATGACTTGACCATCTATGAATGCAACCCGCATTCCTTTTGCATCCAATGCTGAAATGGATAGAAGGTTCTTCTTAAGTCCTGGAACAAACAATACTTCTTTCATTGTTAGAGACTTACCAGAGTCTAGTTTGTATGAATATTCCCCACTACCTTTTTATTGGATATTGGTAGTCATCTCCTAGTTTCACCTTGTGAGGTGATTCATGTTCTGACAATCTCACAAAAGATTCCTTGAATCCAGTCATATGTTTGGAAGCTCCACTGTCTATGAGCCAATCATCACTTCCATGAGTAATGTTACCTGTGAGAGCTAAAATCAGTACATATTCATCCTCGCTTGAAGAATCTTCACTTTCATATCTGGATCTCTTTCTGGATGGTTCATCATCCTCTGCAGCATGAGCATGATGTCTTCTTTTGCTGCTCTTCTTCATCTTCTTCTGTTTATTAGGACAATCTTTTGCAATGTGTCTTGCTTCATCACAAGTATAGCATATGATCCTAGACATGTCTCTTTTAGCATTATCTTTGTGAGAGTGCTTACCTTTGAAGTGATGAGGCCTTTTTCTTGATGACTTGGAGTGAGTCTTGGAGCATACTGTGAGAGATTGGTCTTCACTACCCATCTTTTCTTCTCAAGCTGCTATTCAAGCTTCTTCTTGAGAGCATTCTTCCCATAGTCTACCGAATTTGACTAACTTCTTTCTAGCACAGATTCCTTGAATGAAAGCATCCCATGACCTAGGGAGGCCCTTCAAAGTAGTCATGACAATCTCTGCATTTTCCACTTCTTCATCAACAGCTTCTAATTGTTCCTTGATTTGAGAAACCCTTGTGAAGTATGACTGGATAGTTTTTGCATTCTGAATCTTCACATTCTTCAACTGGTTCCTCAGGGTCATCTTCCGATTGATGTTCTTTCCTTCAAACAATTTGGTTAGGGCATCAAAAATAGCTTTAGGTATCTTGAGAGAGGACACCTGTGGGATGAGATAATCCTTGATAGAATCAGCAATGATCCTCTTTTCCATAACCATCTTCTTCTTATGTAGGACCTTTTCCTCATCTCCCTCTGGAACTGGAATCTCCTCATGAATGAAGGAGTCTAATTCATTCTCTTCCAGGACCAGGGAGATCCTATACTTCCAAGCTCGAAAGTTATCAGCCCCCTCAAGCTTTTCATCAAGCTTGGTATGATGAGACATCTCTAAATAAGAACCTCAAATGGAAGTACAAAAGATTTTAGATCTTACCAGGTTCAAGATGTCAAATCTGAAGCTTGAGCTGAAATCCTGCAGAGCTGGTTCAGGAGCAACTAGGGTTTTTCTTTTCCAGAGTTCTATCCACCCAAATGCCTTCAAATTTGTTCCTAATTTCGATTTTGGGGAGGAGAACAATCCAGGCCTGGGCTCACTAAAAAATTCCTCTTCTATAAAAATCCCTAATTTCCAACCCTAGTGACAGGTCCAAAACTGGAAACCCTCAGAATTGAATTCTGTTTCGACAGAAAGATGCGCCCTAGGGAGGAGAGTAATTCCACCTTACTTTTGCTGAAAATATATGGCGAAATATCCACAAACAAGGAAGCCCTAGTCTCCGCAGCTGCATAGTGTCTTCTTCTCAGGTTAGCTCTGATACCATGTTAGTTTTTCAACATTTAAGCTAGCATTATGTTAAGATCTTTTCACTGAGAGAATAACAAGCACATCAATAACATAAGCACATCACATGAGACAAGAGACACAAAGAGTTTTGATCCGGGAAACCATAAATGGAGAAAACCCCACAACTTCCTCTAAGATAGTATCACCACATGATGTGATACCCAAAACAGTAAGATGACCTCCCAATACAGCAATAGCCTTCTGTCTTCTATCAAGCCCAAGTATTTCCTTCTCCAAAGGTGCGCCACACTTGAGAGAGCAAGTGATGTATTTCACAAGTGATAAATAGAGAGACTCTCACTCTCTATTTATATTCATACGTTCACTTGAATTAAATTTTCACACGTAGGCTCGACCTAATATTACTTACCCGAGCCTACACCTTAATTAGTGTATAATAACTCAAGTGCCCCGAAACTGTGGGGACTTACCTAATTACTTGATATGACTTGTTTACATTATTAATCCTCCCGATCGGAACATCGGGGTAAGACAACATGACTCAAATGCATAATAGAAACATCCCGGAATAAACATCGGGTTACAATACATGAAATACATCGAAGAATACATTCCGAAGTTACATATACATCAACAATTTGTCTCAAAACCGAGTGGATGCTCCACATACACTTCCTCTTCCACTACACCATTCAAGAAAGCAGTCTTGACATCCATCTGGTATATCTTCCATTTCATCACTGCAGCTAGAGCAAGTACTGATCTGATAGAAGTGTATCTGGCTATAGGTGCAAAACTTTCTTCACAATCTATTCCTTCTTTCTGGGAGAAGCCACGAGCCACAAATATTGCTTTATATTTCTCTATGCTACCATCTGTAGCATGCTTGATCTTGTAGATCCATTTGGAAGTTACAATAGACTTCCCTTTTGGTCTTGGGACAACATCCCAAACATCATTCTGTTGGAATATAATAAACCCACTCATAAAATAATTAATCATTATTTGATTAATTTCCTACCCACTAGCTTAGATAGTTGGCATCCACTTGCACCTTAGAGTCAACACTTGCCATCTATATCCTAGGAATGATTTATTTCTGCTTCTAGGTTGATCTTAACCACTTTATGGCCATCAAGAATTGGTAACTGCACTTTACAGTAGATTCTGCTTTATTCTTCTTTATCTTGCTTTTCTATGGATAAGGTAAAGCTAGTCAACTAGGAAACAGACAGCTTTTGTTGCCAACCCATCCTCCATTATTTTCTCCCCATATTCTAGTATTAGCAAGTCTTTCCTTCACTCATCATCACTCACACATGCTATTTCTAATTCATGAGGTGCTTGTTAGATTGGGAAAGTGCTTTAGTCAACTATGGGGTTTATCATAATTACTAAGCCTGCTTTATGAGCTAGCTTGAGTTGTCTTCATGCAAATCATTTTTCCTTTATAAGGATGTATTACCTATGTAATAATATCAATTATCATTTACTGATCATTCATTAATTCTTTTTCTTCTCTCCTTATGCTAATTCTCTATAATTCTATGTGAGGTTAATTGTGTTCCTATATCCTTAGCCAGTTTATGAAATTCCTTATGCCATCCAGGCTTTAGAATTTCTACATGGTATCAGAGCTAAGGTTCTCAAAGTTCAAGTTCTACATGGTATTAGAGCTGAGGATATCAAAGATCTACATGATATCATATCTTTGAGAGTTCATTAATTAATCCTCCTTTTCATATTTGCAGGTTTATTTTGCAGGTTCAACTTTGAATGGATTCAAGAGTATCAGTTCCTCTTCTTTGTCCATTCACAAGCTATTTAGAGTGGAAACTGAAGATGATTTCATATCTAAAGAGACAAGGTGTCTATGAGATATCTATTGGAGCTGGTGAAGAGTCTTATGAAGAGCCAAGTGACTAGTTGAATGACTGTGATAGAGCAATTGGAGCTATTTGTCTAGCTATCTCTCCATGCATGTGCTACCTTATTGATTCTGTTGATTACTTGAAGGATCTCTGGACAACATTGGATAGAGTTTTGGGAAAGGACAATGAGGATCCTTCTGGCTATGTGGAGAGTGCCTCTAGCTCCTCAATGATTTCTCTCTCTCAAGATGTCTTGGCCTCTACTATCTCTAATGAAGTTGATCATGAAGAAGAAGTTTCTCATATAGTTCCTATTTCTACTACTCTCTTTGATTCAAATGCTTCCTGTTTCAATCAAGAAGAAAATATTGAAGAGCCATCTTTTTTTGTGTCTCTTAAAGCAGAAGATCTTGATTCATCTTCTTATGATGCTGTTGATGAAAAAAAGTGACTAATGGAGCTGATATTTCTATTGATGATTCACTCACACATTCAGTGTTCTCTATGTCTTCTATCATGGATTTTGAGATCCATATGCCAAACCTGTCACACTTTGTGCATGCCTCTCTCCTTGATGGTGCGCAACCCAGCGACTTCCAAGATGTTTGCTTAGCGAAATCAAGTCCTTCTAGTGTTTTTCCACTTACCATACTTGATCCCATGTGCTTATGCAGCTCCTCCTTTGTTCTTGGCACTCATTCTCAGAGCCCCAAATATTTTCAACATCACTACCTTTCCTCCTTACATTCTTCTACCATAGAGGATTCTTTACTAGTATATTCCCATGAGTCTTGTTGGAGCAGAGTACCGCAACTACAGGGAAAGATGCCATTTTGGCGGATAGATAGTTTGGTGAAGACGAAGAGATAAGGTGAAGCTACGACGCCGTAGCATGTTTCTAGCTACAGAGCAGAGCCAGAAACCGTGACTGTTGGAACAGAAAAGTCAAGGAAGATGACAGTACCTGAGCGACCGAGAAGAGAGAGCTCAACCACTGCATTGAAGGCAGCGGCGAAGACAGGAGGGCTTAGCTACCCTCATAAAGGAAAAGGAGCAAAGAGGCTAAGGTATTGAAGATGAAGGACAGAAGATGGGAAGCGGTGCATAGTACCCATGGTCAGCACCGAGAAGCATGGAAGACTACAGAGAGCAGTGGTGTGATGGAAAGCGGCTACCCGAAGTACAGATATGCCGACTGTCACTAGTTAGGGTTAGGGTTACTATTGGGACAGGCCCATAGTGTTGTAATGGTGAGACCTTCGGGCCACCTATAAAAGGATGTAATTTGTATTGTAAAAGGTTGGCATTTTGGGCATTTTAGGCCATCCAGCTAGTCAAATTATCAATAGTCTGTTAGCTTACTGTTATTTTTCATTGTAACAATCCACAGGGATTGACACACAGAGAGAGAGAGAGAGAGAGAGAGAGAGAGAGAGAGAGAGAGAGTATATTGTAAGAACGAAATATAGAGAAGAGATCTAGGAGAGAAGGGCTCCAGGCTGAGTGCAGAGTTACCCAGAAGATCTCTAGATGCATATGTGGAGCAGCAGAAATATGTATCTCTCTCAAGTTATAATATAAAAACACAGTTTTGTGGACGTAACTTTCATCCTGGAAGTGAACCACGTAAAACCTGAGTGTTATGTGCTTGATTCATGTGATTGTATTTACTTGTTATATCTGTCATTCATTACATGAAATTTGCTTATAGTAAATGTATGTGTATGTTATTCAGTTCATAGCATACTACAAGGATAAACGCAAGTTGAAGTATTTAAGTATTCTATATAAGAGTTTGTCTAAGTTCCACCTAAGACAGTTAAGAGTAGCAGTATAAAATAGCCCTGTGTATTGAGTCCTGTAAGTTGAACTCAAGTAACGCTAGGTGCACTGAGTCGCAGTGGTAGGATATCGCGGGGATGCGATATCACACCATCAGAGGGGTTGTGGTGCGCTGCGGTTAAGGATCGAGCGGAGGAAAGAGATATGTGTTTCCCAAAGTGAGGCGATGCGATAGAGGTTGGAGTCATTGCGAGTAAGAGGAAACTGCGCATCGTGTCGCAGAGAGGAAAGAGCGGTCTTGAGAGCTAATAAGAGCTGCGAGACGCACACAGGATGCCATACAAAACCTGGTTGAGACACATGAGTCCTTGACCAACCCATTAGGATCACTTCGGGTGAGAATTCAGGCCGCTTCATGGTCTGTCGCCGAAAGGGCTAGTGAGCTAGGGGTGTTGTTGGTTCATTATAGTAAACCTGGGTCTACCCAGATAACCAACAAGTCTACTATTGTGCTTATATGTGATCTCTTGGATTCTTTCGAAGCTATATCAACCCATGGAGCCCATGCATTCACACTCTTTGATCCCATGCCTTCTCTATGTTCCTACATGATCACTTGCACACATCCTCTCTATGTAAATGAAGATGGAGGCATGATACACTCGTTTGGACAGTTATTTCACCTATATGGAGCTCATTTCATCTCGAGTGGTTCGAAGTTCAAGTCATCTCATCATCTTGGAGATGATTACAAGTCTTAAGATCCTTCAGTATTGCCTTCACATCATTGGATTTTAGTTGTTCTACATGGTCCTAGTTTCCATCCTACAACTGTCCTTGATCCAGGTGAGCAGATTTATCTTCTTCCTAAGAAGAAGATTCCTCCAGACATCATCATTTAGTTTGGAGTAGCAGCAACACCAGTAGTTCAACATTTTTGGTATTGCTTTTCATGTCCTTTATTAAGGGAGTATTTTCCCCTTAAGTTTTTGCCTCTTTCCTCATTTCTTTGGATAAGATAAATTGTAAAAGGGTGACCATAGCTTTATTGTTGGGCCCTATATGCATATATATTTCTGATTAGTTTAGGGATATCATCATTAATTCAGGCCTAAAGGGGGGTGTTGGAATATAATAAACCCACTCATAAAATAATTAATAATTATTTGATTAATTTCCTACCCACTAGCTTAGATAGTTGGCATCCACTTGCACCTTAGAGTCAACACTTTCTATCTATATCCTAGGAATTATTTATTTCTGATTCTGGGTTGATCTTGACCACTTTATGGCCATCCAGAATTGGTAACTGCACTTTATAGCATATTTTGCTCTATTTTTGTTTTTCTGCTTTATCCTGCTTTTCTATGGATAAGGTAAAGCTAGTCAACTAGGAAATTGACAGCTTTTGTTGCCAACCCATCCTCCATTATTTTCTCCCCATATTCTAGGATTAGCAAGTATTTCCTTCACTCATCATCACTCACACATGCTATTGCTAATTCTTGAGATGCTTGGTAGATTGGGAAAGTGCTTTAGTCAACTATGGGGTTTATCATAATTAGTAAGCCTGCTTTATGATCTAGCTTGAGTTGTCTTCATGCAACTCCTTTTTCCTTTATAAGGATGTATTACCTATGTAATAATATCAATTATCATTTATTGATCATTCATTAATGTGTGTTCATTAATTCTTCTTCTTCTCTCCTTATGCTAATTCTCTACAATTCTATGTGCGGTTAATTGTGTGCCTAGATCCATAGCTAGTTTATGAAATTCCTTATGCCATCAAGGCTTTAGAATTTCTACACATTCCTCCTAATTGATTAATACTCTTCAATCATAGCATCCTTCCATTCTTTCCTTTCTATCGCTTATTCATAGTTGGAAGGTTCTTTATCAATGAAGTCACATAATAATGCTACATAACCAGAGCAGGACCTGGTTCTTTTTCTTTCTCTGTGATTTTCTTCTGGAGCCCCATATCTTTCTGCACCTTGAATAGATTCTCGTACCCAAGTAGGTTTCCTCTTGTGAGGATTCTTCTCCTAAGGTGGATCTACAGGTTCTTGAGTTTCTTCTAATTCTCTATATTCTTCTTGATATTCTTCATTTGTGGTTGTGTCATGAATTCTAGGTGCTTTTGTTTTTTTAGGTTCTTTAGCAGGTCTCTTTCTGGATTTGCTGTAAGCTGAGTCTTTGTCAAATGTTATACCCCTGCTGATGTCGATCTTCTTGAATCCTGAGAAGTATATTCTGTAGGCCTTCAAGCTTTCAGAGTATCCCACAAATATACCTTTCCTTCCTGAAGGATCTAACTTTGTCCTCTTTTCTTTTGGAATGTGTATGTACATTGGACAACCGAATATTCTGAGATGGCTAACTTCTAGCTTCTAGCCGAAAAAGACTTCTTCAGGTGTCTTGTTCTCGAGTACTCTATGTGGTGTACGATTCTATACATACACCACTATTTTGGCAGCTTCTGCCCATAGATGCATGGGAATATCTTGATCATGAAGCATAGCCCTTGTAGCTTCCATGATCATTCTATTCTTCCTTTCTGCAACCCCATTCTATTGTGGATTATATGGAGTAGTTAACTCCCTCTTAATCCCTGAATCCTTGCATAATGATTTCAATTCATTTGATGTGAATTCTCCACCATTATCTGATCAAAAGGTTTTGATCTTCTTTTCTGTGTGGTTCTTGATCAAGGCTTTGAATTCCTTGAACTTGCTAAATACCTCATATTTGTTATTCATGAAGTATATCCATGTATTCCTAGAAAAATCATCAATAAAAGAAACATAGTATACACACCCTCTTAATGAACTAGATGACATCGAACTGCATACATCAGAGTGAATGATTTCCAAGATTATTTTTTCCTTGCTCTCACTACTTAAAATTTTTTTCTTTGTGTTCTTTCCTTTCGCACATCCTTTGCAGAATCCATCATGTTTTGCTTGAATTTCTGGAAGACCTTCAACAACGTTTCTTGCAAGTGGTAGTGCTCTGTAGTGCACATATGCAAGCCTTCTATGCCAAAGTTCATTTGGATCTACTGTGTCATGGACCAAAGCTTGTTCTGGATGGCCCTTCAATTTGTATAGACCTCCCTCTTGTTCCCCAATCACTATTGCATCATTAATAGTCTTTCGCTTTGGCCACATGATAACTTGGTAATATATAAATGCAACTCTCATTCCTTTTGCATCTAATGCAGATATGGAGAGGAGGTTCTATAAGCTAATCATTGCAAGCCCCACTGTCTATAAGCCAATCATTGCTTCCATGTGTGATGTTTCCCATGAGAGCAGAAATCAAGACATATTCTTCATCACTTGAAGAATCATCACTTTCTTGTCTAATTCTCTTTGTGGAAGGTTCATCATCCTCTGCAGCATGAGCATGATGTCTTCTCTTGTTTCCCTTTTTATTCTTTTTGTTTTTAGGACAACAATTTGGAAAGTGTCCTACTTCATCACATGTATAACATCTGATTCTAGACAAATCATTTCTAGTGTTATTTTTATGGAAATGCTTACCTGTGGAGTGATGAGAACTTATTTTGCTTTTCTTGGAGTGAACTGTGAGAGAATATTCACTTACCATATTTTCTTCTAGAGCTGCAATCTGAGATTATTCTTGAGAGCATTCTTCCCATAGTCTACTAAATTTGACTAGCTTCTTTCTGGCACAGAACGCTTGAATAAAGGAGTCCCATGATCTAGGGAGACCATTCAAGGTGGTCATCACAATCTCTGCATTCTCCACTTCTTCATCTATTGCTTCCAGATGTTCCTTAATCTGAGAGACCCTTGTAAAGTAAGACTGGATGGTCTCTACATTCTGGATCTTTACATTCTTCAGTTGGTTTCTCAGAGTCATGTTTCGGTTTATGTTCTTCCCTTCAAACAGTTTGGTCAGGGAATCAAACATAGCTTTAGGTGTCTTTAGGGAGGACACCTGTGGTATGAGGTGATCCTTTATTGAATCAACAATAATCTTCTTATCCATGACCAATTTCTTCTTGTGTAATGCCTTAGCTTCATCTCCCTCTGGAACTAGAACCTCCTCATTGATATAGGAGTCCAACTTATTTTCATTCAGGACCAGGGAGATCCTATACTTCCAGGCTCGGAAGTTATAAGCTCCCTCAAGCTTTTCATCAAGCTTGGTATGATGAGACATCTTAACTGAGAACCTCAAATGGAAATACACAATATTTAGATCTTACCAGGTCAAGTTGTCAGATCTGAATCTGGGGCTGAATTTCTACAGTGCTGGTTTAGGAGCATATTAGGGTTTGGATTTACCGGAGTTCTATCCAACCAAATTTTTTGATCTTGATCTCTAAACTTCTATTTTGAGGAGGAGATCAATCTAGGCCTAGGCTCACTCAAAAATTCCACTTCTGTTGAAATCCTAATTTTCAGCAGTAGTGTCGAGTCATAAACTGAAAATGCTCAGAATTAGATTCTACTTCGACAGAAAGATGCGCCCTAGGGAGGAGAGTCAGTCCAACCTTATTTTGCTGAAAATATATGGAGAGAGATCCAAAAAGTAGGAAGCACTAGTTTTCGTAGCTGCACAGTGTCTTCTTCTTAGGTTAGCTCTGATACCATGTTAGATTTTTATCATTCAAGCTAGCATTATATTAGGATCTTTAACTGAGAGAATAACAAGCACAACAATCAAACACAAGAGACAATGAACACAGTCTTTTTCCTCAGGGAAACCATAAATGGATAAAACCCCGCAACTTCCTCTGAGATAGAATCAACACCAAAAGTAAAACCCCAAAATAGTAAGATGATCTCCCGATAGCAGTAGCCTCTTTCTTTCTAGCCCCAACAACTTCTTCTTTCTTAGCTATGCGCTACAATTGAGTGTGAGTGAGTGTATGATAAATAGAGAGTCTCACTCTCTATTTATACTAATTACTAACTTGACAATAACTCACTAGGGCCAACTTCTCTACGAGAGTCTAATAACCCTAGGGCCCCAGAATTTCGGGGACTTTAACCCTTGATCAATAGGAGGGTTACCCACAATGACTTGACATGACTTGTTTACATTATTGAATCTCCTGATAGGAACATCGAGGCATGACATGACTAAGTACATTATAGACACATCCCGAAATAAACATCGGGGTGCAATACATAAGATATACGGATGAATACATTCTGAAGTTACAAATACATCAATGGTAGGAGCCCCTTCAGTTTTGAACTCTATGCAGTTAGGTAATCCATATAGCTGACACAACATAGATGCTAGTAATGAGAATGGTTCTCTAAACCATGAAATGGGGTATTCCTTGTATTCTTTGGGGATAAACTCTCTAGGGTTATCCATCCAGGATTTTATTACATCTTCGAAGTCAAATTGAGCCATGGTTGCATCAAGAAATTGGGTTGTGAGAAGTTGTTGAGGAGGTTTGAGAGCGTATGCTCTCGCAAATACATCTGGGTGGAAATAGGCCATCAGGTTTCTAATTTGGTCATTGAAATACCATTCTTTGGGATGGCGTGGTCAATTTCCCACTTGACCGGGTCCGTATACGGCATGAAAGGAGGTCTAGTTGTGATGGAGTGAAGTTGATAATTTCTAATCTTAGCATAGATAGACTTGTCATGGGTAATGGCAGAGAAATCATCATTGTCGAATATGGTGTAAATCCTGGACCAATCGTGATGGAGGGTTTCAAACACCCATCCACTAGTGTCAGTGAAGATACCAATGTTTGGTTCCTTTCTGTTTTGCTTGTTTAGAGTGGCCTTAGACCTAGTTTTTCTGGACATACTTGCAGACTTGGAGGTAAATTCTGACATAAATTTGGCAACCATAATTACAAATATACCAAATTAAAATAACAGAAAATAACGGCTATGAGTAATAAAATCATCGGTGGATAGCTTGGAGATCAAAGGATTGATGACCTCAATAAGAAAAATCCACAGTAAAAATATCCAACGCAGTAAAAATTGCAAGTGAAAATGGTAAACAATTTGTAAATTCAAATGAATTAAATAAGCCAGGACTCAAAGACATAATAGATATGGGCCATAGATCTCACAAAAATGGATGGTTGAGATTAGAGCGAGAAACTGAAATGCGGAGATGAAAACAACCAAAAACTTAAGATCTTATGATTTCTAGAATCTGCAATCCACATTACGGAATGCTTAATGCGGAATGATATTAGTAACCAAGAAAAATATCTTAAAGTTTTGCAATCCACAATCCACAAAGATTTGCGGTTTGCAGGTTGCGAGTAGGAAATGTTGTAAAACATATTTTTATTGAGTTTGTACTTTCCACAATCTGCATTGCAGGTTGCAGTTTGCACAACTGAAAAAGGAAAATCATGCGTAAAATGACTTTTCCGCTTTCCGCAATCCGCATTGCGAAATGTGGAAGGAGGAACCAAAAATAAAAGACTTTATTTTGAAAGGAATTTATTTCGGGTTGTGGGTTGCAGAAATACAAGAATTTCAATCCAAGAAAGTTATAATATCCTCAATCTGCAATATGGGTTGGGGAATGCAGGAAATCAACCTCCAAAACCCCCCCAAAAAAATACTTTCACAATCTGCTTGCGGATTGCAGAATGCGGGCTACAAAAACATAAAACATATATAGAATAAAAAGGGCACTTTTGCAATTTGGAAAACAAACAAACAAGGTTTTAAGGAAGTTTTATTAAACAGAAACACGGTACTTACAACAAAGATGATAACAATTTCCATAACAATATCGTGGCTTCGAAATACATATTACATGGATGAGTGGGGCTCCCATTTTAAGTTGTTCAAATGGGATCTGTTGCTGCCAGGAACTCTATCATACTCAAAGAACTGCTGGGTTTTTTATCCTATGTATTTGGAGGGTTTTCCCAAGGTTTATCTTGTCTCTCATGGTTGCTTGATTTATATGGTTGATTTATGGAGCTGATTTATATGGTTGATTTATTTATAAGATTCATATGTGGTTGATCTAAAGATTCATATGTGGTTGATTTATGAAATTTTGAAGTGTTGAAATTGTTTGATAAAATTTTTAAATTTCAAGCATCTTCGATTTTGTTCAAACATGAACACTTCATACTCTAGTCAACACAACTTGGTACTTAACCGAGTTTGACATAATGACATCATGTCTTGGATAAATCATTGCATAGTCAAGGAAGAGGTCTTTCTATAGAATATTGATAATTTTAAAATATTATTGCATCTAGAGTTAAGGAGAAGTTGTGGTGAGATAAAGAATTAGAGGAAAAGATAAAATTAAGATACTATAAGGATGTCATTAACCTCATTTATAATATTGAAAGTATCTCCATGTCTTAACTAGCATAAACACTAAGATCAACATTGTTAAAATAAAAACAATCTCTTATGAGATCCATAGTGAAATAGGATGCTAGACAATTCCTAAAACATAATAAGATGAAAAAAGTGTCATCTTTATGATACTAAGAGGAATGAATATAGAAATTACTTTCTCATAAATTTCTTGCACACACCCACATCAGAGAACAACTTCTAAATATTTTCTACAATACCGACCTTTTTAACCTTTCAACACATCATAACCATGGTAATTTAAAACTAATTCTCTTAAATCATTTTTACCACAAAAACAAAATTTTAAAGAAAACCAAATGATTCCTTCCATTTTTTAAGGTCAAATAAATGAAAGTTGATTTTAGTAAACATAATGACCATAATCATAATAATTAATATAATTATATAAAAATAAAAAATAAATTCTAAACTTAGAAGCAATGAAAGGAGAATGTAACATCCCCTCTCCTACCATTGCCACCATATGGAAAGAAAGGGCATTCAACATTACAATAAGTAGATTTAATATAAAAAGTAAAATATCACATTGTTGTTATATTTGATAATTAAAATAATAATGATATTGTGAAAAGAGTGAAATAATAGTCAATGAAAAACCAATTCGAAAGAGGGTGCACTTTCTATTTACGAGTCATACATATATTGATTATTACTTGGTAAGCAACCGTCTTGAAAGTTAGGGTTCTTGTCAAGGGGGCCGAGCCTGACCATTGAGAAGGCCGATGGAATTACTCTCGAAAAAAAGAAGATGGGTGGTGGCCTCTCAAACACTTTTTCTCCGAGTTGTTTAAACACGGGACTTTTTGACCTTTGTTTTTGGTTAGTTTTTAGTCATAAATGTGTTTGGAATTTTCAAAACGTTTCAAAAATATTGTTAAATTTTATAGTGTAGGTGTTAGGGTTTTCTTGTCATCTGATTTCATTTCTGAACTTAAAATCGTCCAACAAACAACAAAAATTACAAATTTTATAGATTAAATTTACCGGATTAGACATAAAATCAACTTAAAAATCAAATAAATCCGCTCTGGCTCTCGACACTATTTTTTGGGATAAGGTTTTCATGCCGAGTTTTATTTTGTTCACGCAAAATATTTGACTTCATACCAAGTTTACGTGATTTACTCAAAATACTTGGCCACACATCCAGTTCTTTGGTTCATGTCGAGTACTTGTCTAAAGGGTCGAACCCTTGGGAACTCTAGTTGTTTGTTTATGAATAATATATATATTATCACTGTTAAACAAATGCCAAGAATAAGGAAGTGCTAAGCCCTTGGGTATTATTAGTATTTGTTTGTGACTTGTAATCATTATACAATTAGCAAATTCTTTGACTTATGTGTATACCAAGAAGGAAGACAACCCTCTTGAGGAGCCAACTCATAGAGAGTTTACTATCGCTTTTAGAATTTTTAAAAGGGGCAAGATCCCGTTAATCCATGTGATGTTGAACTAGCCTAGGCAAAATAGGTGTGTGTTTTTGTGGTTTCTTTATGGTTCTATACTTATGCAAAAACCTTAACTTCAATAAATACCATGTACATAATATATTGTTACATAGGACACCTACAGGACAATGTTTAAGAGGGTGTTTCCCAATAATTGTTTCATGATACTATTTTTATCCACTACATTCAAGGATATATTCCTACATATATTCTTGAATGAAGGGTAATAAACCTTTTATATTATAATTATGCTTTCTACAAGGTTAAGATAGGGAGTAGGTATTGGATCAATTTTGATTATACTTTGGTAAATAGGGTCATAGATAATTATGCTCGAAGAATGTCGAGAAAGAGAGTAGTATTTAGTTTTACTTAAATAAAGATATAATTGATGTGTACTTTTTATAAAGAAGCTCATACCTCAACATCATGAACTTTCATGGTTAAAGAGTCAAATTTAATAGCTAATATATTCTCTTTAATAGGTGGTGGGGACACTAGTAAATGTGTATTTAATAGTCTCTTACATTTTACATCTTGAACAATTAGAGTAAGAAGAACACATTATTGTTATAGGTGATATCTAGTTATGATTAAAATGGAAGTCATTGCATTAAGGCAAAAAAACATTTTTATAGTATTCTCGGTGAAAGAGACTTTTAGGAAAAGAAAATTGAATTGTGGTAGTTGTGCTGCAAATTTCTAGCCTTGTTTGTTGGATACAGTAATAAAAAAAATAACAATTATTGGTGGACGTAGCCCTTGGTTGGGGTGAACCATGTATATTGGTGTCTCTCTAGCTCTTGATTTTGTATTTTATATGGTTTATTTTTGCGAAGTCACCCAAGTTAATGCTCTGCAATTCCAAGATGTTTAAAGAATACTCAATTTCTTACTTGTACATAATGAACAGACTATGGATCATGTTATCTAATATAAAATTCAGGGCTTTGCACACATGAAGCATATGGTAGTTATGTTATAAAAGAAACTAAAGAAATAGTTTTGTGTTATCATGAAGGAATGATGGAATTTATATATAAGTGCTTGTTAGTAATACCATGAAAGAATATTTTACAATAAGCACACATTTTATTTTATATCTAGGATTTAAGAATTCATGGGGAATGCACTTGATTCTAATGCCATGTAATTCTTTGAGACTAATATTTTTGGTTGCTGAGATGAAATTGTTAAAAAAAAAATTCCCATTTCTTGAAATGGTAAAGAGGAGATTGGGTTTGTTACAAATGGTATCAGAGTAGGTTCTCAACACTCATACCTAATGGACTAACCTTCAAACATGTATGATGTGAAATTTCTGTTTTGAATATGATATTTTTTGTTTACTTATTGGCATGCATGTTATAGAGAGAATATTGTTCTAATGTTATGGTCATCATAGTACATGAACTAGTTTGATAGGATCATGTGTAACATACCAAATAGAATAATATGTAAATAAAATAATAAATTAGATTAAGTAATTAATATTATATATTTTAAATGCAACAACGACATGAGAAGAGACGTAACCCTTCACTATTATGTACCACATATATTCCAAGAGACTATGTATTCAATCATGAATTCATTATTTTATATATATATATAATCTATTATGATAATTGTTACGGAGAAAACTTCCTATGGCTTGGGGTACCACAACAGACAAAGTAACCACAGAAATCAATCATTTCCTATATGCAAGAGAAACAAAACATCGAACACTAAAGGATCTCGAAACATACCTTATTTCGGATGGTTGATGTAGATCCCTGTTGAGCTGTTCCACTCTCACTTGTATTAGTAACTTGCTCTCTCAACATTCAGCAAACAAGACAAGCATGCTATATAATGGTGTTAGACCTACTCTAGCATATATAATCAATAACATATAAGCATATAAAAGCATCCATGGATTCAATACTCATTTAAATACACATTATTGGACAGGAAAATATATTTCTGTTGATATAAATCAGAGATTACAATAGTGACAACCTCTGTCGGCACGTCTACGAACCGGAGAAACTGAGTCCTCCACCTGGGCCTCCACCACTTCAATCCTCCATCTCTCGATAGGAAGCTTGGGAAGAGCACAAAGTGCTCCAAGGGACAAAGGGATGCAGACTCAAGTATAAGCTCTGGCAACGATGGACTATAGTTTTCTTGCTCTTCAATTCCTCCCCTTTCAATGTATCCAAAGGGTTCCTTGTATAGTGCTTCAATAGGGTAATGGAAGGTCAAATATGAGCAATCTCAAGGCATATGGAAGGCCAAGAGACAAGTGACTCAGATCTACATCAAGAAAAACTCCAAAACTATTTGGCCTTTTGCACACATGCCAATGTACGCGGGTTTGAGGGTCATATACATGTATATACATGAGAATAGGTTTAAGAGTCGCGTATGGAAAATAATGAATGTTTTAGGGATGATATTGGAAACATCAAAGGTACAAAAATGGTCCATGGGGTCCAAAGAGTCTGCAGAGGGACAGGGAAGGCCATAAAGGTGTGATCCACCATGTGTGGTAAAATCAATTGTAACAGAAGCCCCCTAAGGTGTGAGGTCAGAGGGGTGACATGATGGCCGAAATACATTATAAGCCCATCCAAGAAGTGGAGTGATGAAGAACTAAGTGGAAGAACCAGCCATCGAACAGTACAATAATCAAACTATGTACATAATTGCAAGTACATATAGCAATCATGGATACATAAGAGTACAATGGCCATGAATAGGCATGATAATAAATATGACATGTGTGGTCATCGCCACATACAATATAGATAGATCATAATATTCATGATCAAGATATACAAAGGATCATGGTCTCAATGAAAGCTTAATATATATAATGGAACAAGATCTCCATAATGGCTGAAGATATCTGACATACACTATAGAATCAAGTCACGAGAGCTGCAATCTCATGAACACTGGCACGATCAAGGAGGTAGAATTTATGAGATGCCACCAATCTGGAAGGTATTCTACACAATCCACTACGAGTACATGTCCTACTATGTGAATAAAGGTGTCGAGGTTGAACATAGTAGTCCATCATCTAATTACCAGTCATTGATGTATACCATTAACAGACGCGAGATCACCCACCGATAATGAAAATGGGAATCAAGGCACTAGAGTGCAAACTAACAAGTGTGAATAAATGTGTTAAGGTCGAACACTTGAGAGAATCCACTGATCAGGGGACATTGATGTATTCCCAAAACTGTCGATGGCGAGAGAACCTGCCACTGATGACTGCAAGTCTCAAGGCACTCAAAATGACTCTAGATTCCTATCCGAGAATAAATGATCTAAAGTCGATGGGATGGAATCCGCTGGAAGGAGGGCATTAAGGCATCCCTCATCATCCAACACAAGGTACTCAGCAAAGCCGTATAATGTGGAAGGGCTCGATCATAATGTGCACGAACCAGTATCAGTACCAGGAATGGTCGACATGCAAAGTCAAGAGAATTGATGAATCGTCGACTCAGGTTTCAACTTCCTTTGAACAATATCATAAAGGTGAATGGTTACTTAACATAGGCAGCATAGACTCAATCTACAAACTGAGACATCTCTGCGACACAAGAGGCATCGACAGAGGCTCCATAGGGACTGGAAGCTTAACCAGTCAGTGGAGATAAACTCATAGAAATGAGTACAACTCCTAAAGTAAAACTATTAACCTAACCAATGGATGTGATATACAGTGCTCTGTTCAAAGACGACATGACTCGACTGCGGCCAAAGATAACATCTTTTCCTTTCTGGCTTTTTGGTTTTTCTATTTTTTTGGATATTTTCAAATATTTTGAAAAGCTTGAAAAAGAATAAAAGTTCTTTATAGTTACATACTAGGAGGAGACGAATGTCAAGGGGCAAACAAACTAGTTCCAAGCGGTGGAACATACGTATGCTCAATGCAAGGAAACATATGTAGGATAATGACTCTCAGGGGAAAGTCTCCTCCCGGTGAAAAAATGGGGAATCAAGCTGCAAAGGATATGTAAAATGGCTCTACGTGGCTAGACATGAGACAAGATTGGGATATATAGCTAACAATCAAAGTCAGGGAAGCCCGCATAAGGCTCAATAAGGCAACAAAAAATCACGATAATGTAATTACAACTTGACATAAGGGAGTCCTAGGGAAAAGGGCCAGCAAAAAGATCAAGAGGAGTATGATTCTCTTGCACAAAGTCATGGCGATACTATACAAAGGACTCCCACACCCTAAGGGAAAAATGTCGGTATGGGCACCAAATGCAAAACAGGAGCTAACTAGGGCACCCATGTATGGTCAAGCTCTACCATTCACATTATGTCACTTCTAAAAGAAACAAGGAGGCTTCGTGACAAGATAGAACGGGTTCTTACCTAAGGTTATAATGAAATGGTGATAAGGTCATGCAAAGTGCAAACGGATGTGAAACCTAACCTATATGCCATTTTAGACATAATATTTGAAATTAGCATGAACAGGTCAAAACCACAGTCAAAATGACACTCAAAATGGACTCCTAAATCATCAAATTAGTCCAAAATAGTCCAAAATGGTCAGAAACTGTCCAAAACTATAGAAAGTGGGTAAAAAATTTCAAAATTTTCATTTTTTTTTTATAAATTGTAAAAAATTCAAAAATTCCACATCATTTCAAATTTTTACCCATTTGAGCTCAAAACTTCCAATGCGAATTCCGGGAGCTTCATCCAGCGAAATTCAACACCGTTTATTCCAGGTAACTCCCTATGTCCTCTTCTTCCTATTTCATCCAAATTTTTTCAATTTCCATGGTTAATTTTAATTTTTAGGCCAATCTAAAATATTCTTTTTGGCCCACGCGGATATTGGGTTTTTTTCCCCGTATAGGGTTGACCATACGTGGAAAAACCTCCCAAAACTGCGTACATATGCGGCTGTTTTACAAACAGTCACATATGCGACCGTGCATAAGTATTTTTAAGGTATATAATGACCAAAAATCATTTTTATGTGCAGGATGGTTCTAGAATGGAGGGAGAGGGGAACATGGAGATGTAGAAGAGGTTGTTTAAGGTGACTTAATGGCTCAAAAATCTCTTCGTGCATGTGGTTTATATAAGTTTTGGTGTCTTGGCAGTCTGAGGGCCTAACCAAGACTCCTTCAGATGCTAGTAGACTATCGGGATCTAGACTCGGAGTCTTTTCATATCGACAGGATGTCTCTCACTATAGATATTGAGAACATATATTTTATTACTGGATTATCTTGACGGGGAGAGGTGGTGAACCTACATTCTCATGGGCCCAGAGGTGGCCTTACCATTGATGAGTACATTGCAGTATATTATTTTTCAGACACGAAAAAGGTTGGGAGTCAAATCCCGACATACTCGATCCAGGTACTAGGATTGAAGGCCATACTATTGGCGCTTGGAAGGATAGCGGGTCTAGCTTCACTCCACCAGGCCTTGTGGCCATTTATGTTCTATGCACTGGAGTGTATGAGACCCACACTATATGACTAGAGCACTGCGCTATTGAGTAACATGAAGCAGCAGCTCAGTGACTACAATATGGGAAATTTGAGAAACTTCAGTTTCGACAGCATACTGAGTACGTTCTTCTTTGAGCGTGTACTAGGGCTAAGCCCTAGAGTGGACATTCCTCCACACAGAGTTCGATATCTGGCTCAACGAAATTGGAAAAATGTTATGGACAGACTGGGCAGAGGTAGGGTGGCTAACCCCTACCCAACGGTCTTCTTTCCATGGTGGCGGCGGTAGATCATTGCCATCAATGACTATCCCTATGAAGGAATAGATTTTTAGGGAGCTCCAGACATGCCTCTACCACCAGGAGTGGCATATGGCGACATAGGTAACGAATCCCAAACCCCCTTTTTTAGTTTTTTGAATCATTAATTTTTTTCTATTTTTTGATATATTGAATCAAAAGACATGTTTTGGTGTGACGACACATAGTGACAATCTGTCAGGTGTATGCAGATGTTGGACCACGGTGACCAGATGGTTTCTCTCATCATAGACAGAGGGGAAGAGGAGATGACATCATGGGTGTGGATGCGAAGTGTATGCTCTAAATCATCCAAAAAAAATTTGTACACTTGACACACAGGGTACCCATGGCGCAAGTCGAGGACTTTCCTATGGCCATGCAGCGCCAGGTGGTTGGTGTACCACGAGCATGGCTTTGCTTATTCCAATGACTAGCTAGAGTTGTGGTGTGCTACCATGATCAGAACCCCCCTCCTCCTCCTCAGGATTAGAGTCTTGAGAGTGTTTGATTTTTTTACTACCGTGTATTATATTTTGGTGGCTCGGAAGCCCCATTTTTGTATTATGACACTTATGTATTATGATGTCACATTTTGGATGTTTAATGAAAAACTTTAATGATGATCGATTTTATTTATTTACATGTGTTTAAAAATGTATGTTTGTGATATGCTTATGGTATATGAAACAAATTCCAATCTAACACATATTTAGCATATGAGTCAACAACTTGATTAAACATTCTTGAAACATGTATGTATGTTATGTTCTCAAATTGTCGTTCTAGCAATCTCACACGTAAGAATCTTTGTAATAATGTCGGATCCCTAATATGATACAATCCATTAAGCTGTGAAACCACTAACTGCGAATCAAGACGTACCTCAAGAGAGAGAACACCATGTGAAATGGCATCCCATAATAACTTGATAACGACACTATATTCAACAACATTGTTCGAAGAAGGCCGTAAAATTATGCCTCCTAAAGACAATACCTGACTCGTAGGAGTATAAATAACCCAAGCAGTATAAGCTGAGTTTTGAGTGTGGCAGATAGCACCATCAGCGAATCCTATGTAAGTGGAAGACTCCATTGACATCTTCCATAAGAAATGAAAGCTAATCAACAAACCCGATCACCATAAGAAAACCTAACTATGCAAAAAGCTATACAATAATATACAATAATCAGCACTGGATTTAGATCATGCATAGTATTTATTAAGATATAGCCCATTTCTAGGCTCCGCCAAGGCCGTCCCTTCATAATCCACCAGCTCATAGGCACCCTTCTCTAACACACATTTAACTACATAAGGACCATGCCACATGGGATTAAACTTCCCTGCCCCCAAGGGTTCTTTAGCTTGATCCCATAAAAGGACCAAATCATCCTCACTAAACCTCCTCGGACGAATAGAATTATCATATTGTACCTTAATGCGATGCTTATTTACTTCTAGAGCCACTAAGGCATCCCGACGCTGCTCATCAATCTGCTTTTAGTGGACCAAATGTTCCTCCAATGCAGAAGTGTCTGGTAAAATATCTATAGCTAGCTTCAACAAAGGGATTTCACATTCAACCAACAAGACAGGTTCCACCCCATGTATGAGCTGATATGGAGAGAAACCGGTGGCAGTCTTAACCACGGTCCTATAGGCCCACAAATTAGGATATAACATGATATGCCAATTCATCTTGCTTTGTGCGATGGTTCATTGGAGAATGGACTTAAGTGATTTATTCACTGCTTCAACCTGTCCATTCGCCTAAGGGTAATAAGAAGAGGAGTGCTCCTGCTTATACCCTAACTTCAAATCCAACTCTTCCATCATTCTATTCTGAAAGTTCCTACCATGGTTAATTACAAGCTCTTTCGGAATGTGGAACCGAGTAATAATTTGGTTGAAAATGAAATGTGCAGTTGTCTCACCATCGAATTTAATCATGGGCATAGCCTCAGCCCATTTCCTGAAATAATCGACAGCCATTATGATGTGATGATGCCCCCCAGTCGAAGCTTATTTGCAATCCATGAATTCAATGCCCCACTTGGTGAAGGGACCGGTGGTGATAATTGGATGTAACGGGGTAGGATGTGAGCACATATTGTGTGCAAACACCTGGCAAGGGTGACACTTCTTGACCGCATTGACACAATCTTTGAAGATTGACGGCCAAAAATATCCTGCTCTCAATATTTTTTGGGCTGTAGAAATCCCAGATAAATGACCACCACATGCCCCTCCATGGTAATCATTCAGCACAACCTCAACCTCATCATGGGTTAAACAATGACATAAAATGGAATCTACCCCACAACGGTACAAAGTGTTATCCAGTATAAGGTAGTTCTTAGATACATGACGTAATTGTCATCGCTCATCCCATGAAAGGTGAGTAGGGACCTTCAATGTTTGCAAATATATAATGATATCCCCATACCATGGGTCTAAAGTTGATATAAGGAAAATATGCTCATCGACAAACGTCTCCTCATAAACCTCCTCCTCCACACTTGGAAAATCATAAATGAGCTCCACAAAGGCCAACGATTTCTTTGATTTTGCCAAAATGAATTCAAGATCGAACTCTTGCAAAATAATAATCCACTTATTATATTTTTCCTCGATCATCCTTCTAGTGAGGACGAACTAAAATGGATTGACATGAGCTACCACCAAGGTCTAGCGAAGGAGAATGTAATGCCTCAATCTCTAAACCACATGCACGGTGGCCAAGGAAAGTTTCTCCACATGAGAATAGCAGATTTCCGCATCAATAAGGTTCTGGCTCAAATAATATATGACATGCTCATGGAGCTCCTCATCTTCCTGAACCAAAACCATACCAATTGTCTCCATAGATGTGGCCACATAAATAAAAAAATCACGGCTATAGTCAGGTGGACTAAGCATGGGGGCCGATGCTAAGGCTTGCTTAAGAGCATCAAAAGACTCCTAGGCCCGCTCATCCTAGAAAAAAGTAGTGTCCTTATTTAAAAGATGCATAAATCCTTTAGTCAAATTGGAAAAATTGACCACGAATATCCGCAAGAAATTTTCCATGCCTTGCAAACACTAAAGATGTCTAATATTACGCGGGGAGACAATTAAAGTATTGCCTCAACCTTGAAGGGATCGACTCTTATACCCTCCTTAGATACAATGAACCCTAGAAAGCGACCAACTGTCACGCAAAAGATGCCCTTATGAGGATTTAACCTAACCTGGTAATGCGGAATCTTTCGAATACTAATATCAAATGGTATGGATGACGCACTCTCAGATGAGAATGAGCAGCAAGATCATCCAAATACACTTCAATAATCGTTTTGAGATCATGAAAAATTAAGGTCATAGCCCACTGAAATGTGGCTATGGAATTTTGAAGACCGAAAGGCATCTTCTGATATGAAAACGTACCCCAAGAAAAAATAAAAGCAGTTTTATGTTGATCCTTAGGTTTGATCTAAATTTGATTATACTCGAAAAAACCATCCATGAAGGAGAATACCTCGCTTCTCGCACACTCGTCCAAAATCTGATCAATAAATGGTGTGGGAAAATTATCCTTAGGACAAGCACGATTTAAATCATGGAAATCAGTGCATATACGGATCACTCCCTGCTTCTTATCAACCAGAACAAGATTTGAAACCCACTCCGTCAAGGGAACGGGATAGATTAAACCGGCTTTTAACAGTTTCTCTATCTCAACCTTAATAGTGGGTGTTTTTCTAGGATTCACCGCACGCAAACGTTGTCGAACAGGCTTCGCATTCGGATAGGTATTAATCTCATGTTTGACAATACGAGGGTCGATACCTGGCATTTCCTCATATGATCAAGAAAATATGTCATGAAACTCTTTAAACAGCTCAGTATAATCCTTAATCTCATCAGGGGAACAGTCCTCCCCAATGTATACGTTCTCAACTTTTCCAGGATCGCAAGAAATATTGATAGGAATGGTAGGTGATAATTTTTCCATGTTCCCACTATCCATCTAACCCGAAGAGCTCAATGGAACCATGGGACTACCAATATTCTCACTAATAATCTCCCTAAAGTCCTCAGGCTCCATACGGTTAAGATCGGGAAGAAACTATGATCTATGATGCAACTCTTCCCAAGGTGGCTCAACTCCAGACATGGCCTCAATAATGGCTTCATCTGATGGAAAAACATCATTAAGGAAATCATGTGTGTATTGGGCTATAGGGAAGACCCAGGCTTTATACCATTTACTTCGCACCAACAAAAGACCCACAGTGTTGGCCCTTTCGGCAACAACCTGCGAGCAGGTTGCAGTCTCACCCGAAACAGCTATGGGGTGCTGCAGAATCAGGTTTCTGCAAGCAAAAGAGGGATATTACTGTACCTTTAGCTTCTAACAATTATAATGATAAAATGCAGAGCTTTAATAGTTACTTATTTAGCTTCGCGATTAGATAAACAAAAAGTTCCTTACTTAACCCTTTACTGGGAATTCCAGCGAAGTTAGTATTTAGCAGTGATCTTACTTATCAGTTATATATTTATCAATGCATAAAAGAACATAACAACAACACAACAAAAACCACAACACACGATATAACGTGGTTCACCCCCAGTTTAGGGGTTACGTCTACAGAACTGTGTTTTATTCAACTCTTTACAAAAACCACAGTTCTGATCTGCACACTCAGCTGCAGATCCGTTCAAGTCCTCAAAGCCGTGCACACAGCTGCAGTCCTCTGCGCACACAGCTGCATATTTCCTTAATCACCCAAAACCCTCTGCACACACAGGTGCAGAGGTCATCCATGCACACAGCTGGGACTTAACCTTATTACAACAAGACTTAGCTTCGCATCAATTCATCTTACATCAAAAGCCTAAACTGACTTCTTTACAAGAGTGCTTATTTATAGTGCACTTATTACAAAACCATGGGCACCCCGAACCCTAAACCCTGGACTTAAACCATGGGTTTATTACAAAAAGAAGGTTTTTACTCAACCCCGACACCCCTAAGACTGTTTTGAGTTGTAACTCCACTTACAACTTCCACAAAAACCATGGAGTTACCAAAATTAGGGACCGTTAAGGTGCGTGCCCCAATAGGCCCCTAAGACTCACCAGTGGCCCGTCCCGGGACACTTTGCTGCTCTTCTGGTAGATGAACTTTGTCAGTGAAGATAGTGAACTGCTTGTTGAGACCACGCATGATATTGTCGGCTGCTTGCTCCTTTTCGACCAACGCCTACAATACTGTGGCTGATGCTTCGCTGGCCTTTTTTTGTGAAAATGCATCATATTCCTTCAGAACTTTGAGTTGGGTGTCCACAATAGTACTCAACTCTAAAGCTTCACTGGTAAGTGGCTGCATAGAATTTTCCACTTCTGTTGATTTTGCTCTGCACAACTCAATTTCCTGCTGGAGTTCATTGCTTCGTTTTACCTTGAACATTTTCTCCATAGGTGGCAGAGTCTTAATTTCCACTTTCACTGTATCCAACTCTGTCTGTCACTGCCTAATGGTTTCTTGCAGCTGTCCAAATTCTGGATGTTCCTGCAGGGTGGTCCAGGCCTCAACACTAGCTTTGCTGTGCTACTCATAGTATCTGAGATTTTTGCTGCGGAGGCCTGAATGTCTGCTCGGCGTTGCTCCCTGACCTCTGGTGGGATATCTGGGGTGATGCGGAGTTGAAGCTCTGCAATATGAGCCTCATGTTGTACTTTGAGCTTCTCTATTTCACTAAGAGACTGCTGTGCATAGTCTTTTAGCCGGGCTAATCTTTGTTCTGGTTCTTCCACCAGATGTATGTCAAAGTCAAGATGACTTCGACATGTCTTATCCAATACTCGTACCAGGGTAATTTTCTTACGTTCTGCATCCCTCTTTCTCTGCTCCGCTACCTCCAGCTGCATTGCGAAGCCCTGCTGCTGACTTATGGCATTTTCCAACTGCATTTGCGAATAGTGGTCTTGTGCTTGGATTTCCTTCATAATCACTGACTGATAGAGATGTAGCTCCGTCATGGACATATTAGTGTAATCGATTCCAACCTTCATACTCATCTCCAAATGAGACGTTGCATTCATTAATATGAGGGCTGCACTCGACACTTGGCCTTTGTTATCTCTGGTCGGCCATTGCCTTAGGTCTGGCTGCGTGCTTACTGGGGCACTGCTTGCTGAAGCGCCAGTCAGTGATTTTTCTGCAAAGTCCTTCAACTGCGAAATGTTCTTTGCTACACCGGTGATGGCATGCAGATGTGTAGCTGCAAATTCTGACCATTTCTTGGTGAGAACTTCTGTGGAATTTGATAGAGCCTGATCAAGCTTCTCACTTGTCAAGCTGGGTTCCTCGTCAATATTCTTGTCCTTTGACGCCTTCGTTTTCTTTCGGGACTGTGGTTTGTTCACTTCCTCTGGCTCTGGCGTCTTGCGCTTATCTTGCTGATTAGGGTACGAAGTTGTTTTAACCGAGTCTTCTTCTTCTTCTTCATTGCCATCATCTCCACCATGGTCGCTTTCACTCTGCTGCGACTCAGTTTTTTCTTCACTGTCTTCAAGGGGGTCTTGCTGTTGTGTATGACTAAGGCCTGTGCCCACATTGGTAACTGAGGGAACTGGAATGGTGGGTTTTGTCCCTGCGTCCTTCAACCATTCAGGCGGCCATTGTTGAACTACCGCGAGGATGTCTTCTTTGGTTACTACATACGGTAACTTAAACCATTGATGCTTTTGATCCACGCGGGCTTGGATGAAAATATGATGCATGTCGACGCTGAAATGGGCTGCGCCATCGTATTGAGAGAATAACTCATTACTGAGCCAAGGGTTTTTTGTGATCTTGTATGAGATACTCATCATATAAAAGGAAAATACACAGTTTGTCATCTGCTGGAGGGTTTTATCCTAGGAAACCCATAGAGAGGCGTACCGTACTGCGCTAGGCATGTCCTAAGGTATAGCAGCAAACTGCGCCTCGGTAGGTTCTTGCCATCCTACCAGGGCGATAAGGACTATCAACCATGAATAGTGAAAGGGCCTACCTTTCTCCTGCACGTCGCGAGCATCTTCAAGGAATTCCTTCGCGATATACGCTTCCCAGTTGTAACTGTAGCCTTCGACATAGTTTGCAGCAATTCTGATAACCGGGGAAGGAACTTCATATGGTATGCACTTTCGCATGAGCTTGCATGCTAAAAGCTCAACTGCGAAGCGAATATTATGGTGTTGAATCACAGAAGTGTGATATCCTCATTTTCCCTTCATCAGGCCGAAGTGTTCCTTCATGCTTTGTGCAAGCTTCGTATCCCCATGCTTTGAAGGAAATTCGGTCCCCGGATCAGACCCCGCTATTGGTAAGGCTGTGATCCTATGAATGAGCTCACCATTAATAGTAATTTTCTTGTCTCCTATCCATAGGTGGCCATCATGTACTAATTCTAGCAGCTGCTTGACCACTATGGTCACCTGTGTGCTGCGCCAAAATGGGGAACATCGAGCATCTTTAGGAGACCAGCTTGATCCAAGCCAGCAGCCCACTGTTTTACTTCCAGCAATGTCATGCCAGTATTTGGATATTTGACGAAATTCAAGTATTGTCCTGGTGTGAACAGTGGAAACTTCCCATGATCATTCGTGTCATGGTCGGCATACTTAATCCGGTCTAGTTTCCCTGTCATGGTCCTGACCAACTGCACACCCAGTGGCAACGAAGGGGTGCGTACGGTGAACTTCTTTCTCCGTCGAGGTGGCTGAACTCCTGGTCGAACTGGTGGAAGATACAGTGGATGCTTCGGTGCAATGTTCTATCTTCTATAGGTGGGACCTCTCCTGAAACAGATGGAGGCATCTCGGGGTCTTCTGGTGTTTTCCCTATTTGCTTGTGCCGGTCTTCATTGTGCTTAGAACGTACTTCAGGATTAAACTTCTTTCGGGTAGATCGTGTCTGCATTGGCTGAGTCGACGCTGGGGGATTTTCTTCACGGGGTGCAGATGCAGGTGGTTGGTTGAAAAGGTTCGGCAAACCCGTCTGCTCAAACTCTCTCAACAATTCCTAGAACTCGCAATCGGCTGACATGGATGTAATTGTAAAACTCAAGAAACTAAAAAATGCGAACATCACGGGTGTGGGTGTCTTCTTATAGAATCTATCCACAAAATCTATCATAACTGTGCATTGATGGCACCAAATATGACAGAGATCTTGTCCAAATGGCGGCATATTTTCCAAGATCCCATTAATACAGAGAACATACTGGTGCCACCAAATTTGATTTCTTCTAACAGTCGTTTTTTAAGTTTCGATGGACCTTTCCTTCTTTGGCACAAGCAGTAGCTGTGGCTGTGCCCTAATAAGGACATTCGACACCTCTTGACACCATCTGCGACATGGAGTCGATATTCTACCCACGAAAAAATGTCATCCACAGCTTCAATGATTCCTTTTATTTATTTGGATGAACTTCAATGAGTCGAGAAGTTGGGTCGCTTTGCTTACCATTTCTTCATCCCAATAATCTCCAATGGTAGCATACTTAGGTTGGTCTTCTGATCCAATGTTGACTGTCCGCGTCTTCAGGGGCTGAGTCACTTCAGGGGCTTTGACTACTGGTCCGTGTATGTTGCAGTGTCCTTCTGACTCAGGAATATCAATATTGCATGGATCATCATCCTCATCAATTGTGAGGTTATAATATTTGACTGCATGAGCTTCTTATGCTTTTCAATCAGGTTGATATTCTACTACTTCTTGACCATCAAATACCGTAGTATGGATCAACCTGATAGCTGCATCTAAAGCTGGACAAACTTCATTAGTAGAAAAGGTAAGCACAAAACTATCAACAAGACAATCCCAACTTACAGTATCCTGGCGAAGCTCAGCCTCCGCGTACCAGTTCTTTGCTATCGGTTCCAGAGTATGCACAAACCTATGTACCCATTCTTCTTGAGGTACATGCTGCCACTCTTCGTAGCACTGTGCCAAATGTTCCTGAGGGCTAGTCTTTCCATCAAACCTGCTTTGCACCTCCTAGGGCTAATCCTTAAATCTCAGGTGAAGGAACTTCTAACAAGCTTCCTAACTATGAATGTACTTTTTGTGACCATTCCACCATCTGGCTGTTGTGGCTCTGAATGCTGAATCCAGAGTCTCCATTTTCTGTGAGTCTGGTACCTGCTCTGAGAATTGCACAATAAACTCTTCTGGGTCTGTCGAACCATCAAAAACAGGTAAGGTTCTTGTCTGTGAACCAAGCCATCTGAGAGACTTGGTAATTCTGGCACATCGATGGCCAAGGAGCTCATACAATCTATTCTGCCAATCTTCTAGGACATCATCTGAATCTTTCATGCAGGAGCTGTCACACTACCAATCCATGATACCTTTGGCAGTAGGACCATCATAATCTTCTTCCTTCGCTGTGATATTGTATATGTGGTCCAAAACATCCTGCTCTTCATCTCTTACTGGCTCTATGTATCTCTCTCCTTGAGAAGGATCCAATGGGACTATGAATCTCAGTCCTTTCCCTTCGAAAGTCATCTATCTCTTCTTCAAGTTGATTACTGCATCATTGTCTAATGCCCACTCAATACCTAGAAATGCTGGATAGGGGTTGCTATCGTCAATGATCTCAATAACGTTGAAGGCTGCTATAGTACAGATGCCATCAATATCTACTGGGACATTAGGGAATCGTCCTAGGGGCACAATCTTCTGCTGATTGGCTAATCTCAACTATATAGGGGACCAATCAAGGGTAGGTTTTCCCATTTGTTCCCAGGTTTGCTTAGTTAAGACATTTACCTATGATCCTAGGTCCAAGATAACATCAGTCATATCATACTCTCCTATCTGAGCATTCAATCTCATTTCCCTGCCAGTTCTCCTGACTCTATTAAAAACTTTTTCCTGACCAGAACTTTGCTGAGGTTCGCAGGAAGAAATAACTTTCTGAAACTCACTTAAAGCATTCTGATTTCTTAAGAGCTTCAGACAACTCTGTAAAAAGGAGGACAATGTACTTACTTTGTCCGTCGAATCTTCTTGCGGCTGCGATTGCTTCTAATGTTGTTGCGCAGGTTCTACTGATGTGCTAGGAGCAACAAAATCTCTCTTGGCTTCCATGAATGTCTCTTTTTCTCTTTCGATATCGAATGCTGAGACTTTCTCTGGGGCCTTACGAACCCAAGCCTCGTCAGGCTATTTCTCCTTATTCTGTATGTGCATCGTAGCTCCACTCTGGGTAACAACATTAATGGCTAGGGTAGGTCTTTGTTCGACGGAAATAATCTGAATATTCTGAGTAGGGGCACTGTTTATTTCCTGAATCTTAGCTATCAACTGCGGGCACTGCTCGATCACATGATCTACTGCTCGGCAATACCGACATGTCGTAGTTGGGTTCCGACAGTCTCTTGCTAGATGCCCGTCCTGGTTACAATTGTAACACAAAACCTGGCCTCTTCCTCTTCCGGCCATACCACCATTACCACGACCTCCAAAAGCACCTCTACCTGATGCACCACCGCGGTAACCATAGCCATCATTGCTCTGTCCCTCATTTTGTACCCGATAGGTGTCGTAGGTGCGTTCTCTCATGAGGTCATAACTACAACACTCATCTTCATTATGTCCTACGGACTTACATAATTTACAATAGGGGTTCTTAGGTACTTTCCCATACCTGTGTAGCAGATAGCAGTCTTCAGGTCAATGCTGACCTGTTGTTCTGCAGAGCTCACAATATAGGACTTGCAGGTTAAACGGGTTTGGCACACTAGTATTCAGGTAATTTCTTACCACAGGACACTGTTCCTTGGCATGACCTTCTGTCCGACATTGTGTACACCAAACCTCTTCACGACTAGTTTTTCCTCTCTTCATATCGCGAAGCTCCAAAGCCATCGCTGCCAACTGTGCTTGGATTTGAGTGATACTAGAATTGTCTTCGACAAGAGCGGTTTCAAGCTTCATCGTGATTTCCAGAGCCTCCTGCTAGTCAGCAACCTTCTGTTGCATGAGTGGAGTTCTGATATACAGTAGCAATGCTGCAATGAACCATTCCTTGTGCTGCGCAGGTCCAATGATGAAACTGACTTGGTCTAGCAAAACTTTGAACCTTTGATCAAAGTCCCACACTGATTCACCGCGCCTCTACTAAATCTCTTTCAATTCAGTGATACACTGTGACTCTGATTTCGTCTTCTTAAATTCCTTTATCATTACTGCTTTTATATCAAACAAGACATGGTTTTGAGTGCTGGAAAACTTCATGAACCAGGTCAGAGCGTGGTCTCTGAAAGAAGTAACCAACTGCGCTCTTTTTGTATCTTGATCCATAATGGTCTTAGCAGTCAACACTGCTTCGTATAAAAACCAAAACTGTTCTGGATCCTCTGATCTAGTTCCTTTGAAAACACGGAGCTTAATGTCGTCATTCATATGGGCCATCGTGGGTCTAGGGGGGGAGGGAGGGGGACTGGTAGTAGGCGGGGGGGAACTTGCTAGGGTAGACTGACCTACGACAGGAATACTCGAGCTATGGTTACTTTCAGAATGCGACAGGTTCTCGGGGATAATAGGTCTTCGCTGCGGGGTTACTGGAGGGTTTCCAATAGAAGGGGTTTCTTTGGGCTCTGAGACTGCTGGACTTATGGGGTTAGACTCAGTATTCTGACCTAGGGTATAGGACTCAAAATTTCTCTTGTACCTTTTTCCACTTCGCAGCAAACCACTTTGCTCGTCGAGGGTACTTTCACTTGCAAACATAAGTTAGTAGTGCTAAATCTAACAGTCTGATTCAATAAGCAATATACCTTTTTCAGCCAATAGCATTTTAATTCTCAAACTAAATGAATTCAAGTACTTACCCCTTGGTCCTTTGAAGAACTGTCATTCGGCTTCGCTGAATAACGTACTTGTGTCAATGGTGAACTCCGTCACAAATGCTTCAAGGGTTCGCGTTGTCCAGAAATCAACAGCGCAGGATATCTCGTTGTTCATCCTTTTCAGTATATTAATTCTTGCAGGGGTCCAATCAGGAAACTGACGTTCTTGGAAGTTCATCCTTCTCTCTTTGTAAAAATTCGTTTGCACTACGATGTGAATCTTTGTTCTCTTATACAGCAAAGTTCAGATAAGTCTCTTCAATCCAATCCCTGATTTATTTCACTAAGGGTCTCCAAAACATAGCCCTCGAGGTATGACATAAACCCCTCTTGAGCAGATACTGAGTGTCCTGGCAACAGAACCAATTTTTTGGGCTATAGGGCAGACCCGGGCTTTATACCATTTACTTCACACCAACAAAAGACCCACAGTGTTGGCCCTTTCGGCAAAAACCTGTGAGCAGGTTGCAGTCTCACCCAAAACAGCTATGGGGTGCCGCAGAATCAGGTTTCTGCAAGCATAAGAGGGATATTACTGTACCTTTAGCTTCTAACAATTATAATCATAAAATGCAGAGCTTTAATAGTTACTTATTTAGCTTCGCGGTTAGATAAACAAACAGTTCCTTTCTTAACCCTTTACTGGGAATTCCAGCGAAGTTAGTATTTAGCAGTGATCTTACTTATCAATTATATATTTATCAATGCATAAAATAACATAACAACAACACAACAAAAACCACAACACACGATATAACGTGGTTCACCCCCAGTTTAGGGGTTATGTCTATAGAACTGTGTTTTACTCAACTCTTTACAAAAACCACAGTTCTGATCTGCGCACTCAGCTGCAGATCCCTTCAAGTCCTCAAAGCTGCGCACACAGCTGCAGACCTCTGCGCACACAGCTGCAGATTTCCTTAATCACCCAAAACCCTCTGCGCTCATAGCTGCAGAGGTCGTCCACGCACACAGCTGGGACTTAACCTTCTTACAACAAGCCTTAGCTTTGCATCAATTTATCTTACATCAAAATCCTAAACTGACTTCTTTACAAGAGTGCTTATTTATAGTGCACTTATTACAAAACCATGGGCACCCCGAACCCTAAACCCTAGACTTAAACCATGGGTTTATTACAAAAATAAGGTTTTTACTCAACCCCGACACCCCTAAGACTGTTTTGAGTCGTAAATCCTCTTACAACTTCCACAAAAACCGTGTAGTTACCAAAATTAGGGACCGTTAAGGTGCGTGCCCCAACAGTGTGTGAGAGGACTCAATTGCCCATGCTGGAAGCACATATGGGTCCTCCTCCTCCATTCATGAAGAGGAAGGACTAGGCTCTGCAGCATATTCAAGATTCACTTGATATGCTATCATTGCTACAGGAAATGACACATCCATTTCGATAGGTCCATTCGAAGGACTCGGTGAAGGAAGAATCCAAGGATCTTCCATATGGGTAGTAAGAAAAGACACCGAATTCAACGAAAATGAAGCCCCACCAAAACTAGATCCGATCATAAGAATGGGTGTAGGACAATTAAAGGTCCCCATAAGAGATGGATACATACCCACACCCACACTCCTAGTTGCTGGATGAGAATGATCGATAATCAGGATAGAAGCTCCTGATGATGCACTGACACTTGGATTATGGAATGATGTCTGATCAATAGTAACAATCTTCCCATTAAATGGAAAGCATACTACTCAAAATAGAGAAGAAGCTACGGCTTGCATACTATACATTCAATTCCAGCCCAATAAAAGATTGTAGTCAAGGGGCACATCAACCACCTCAACCTGGATCACGATGGTCTTCCCTCCCAATTGGACCCTAAGAGAAGAAAGATTCCTTTGCAGCTGAAATGATATACCATCAAAGGTAGTCAACATGGTAGCATATTGAGACAACTCGAGAGAACCCAAACCCTTCCAGCATGACAAAGACATCATGGAAGCAAAAACGCCTTCATCAATCATAGTGCGTTTGATGGTCATATTAAGACACTCTACATGAATCAAAAGAGACACGTATTAAGGAAAGCGAGGCTGAAGTCCCATGGTTTCAAATTTGATGATGGAAGAAGAGTTATCATCATTAATCGCAAGAGCATAAAGCAAGGCTTTCCTTTGTGAAGGACAACTCTGAAGTACTTCAAGTGTGGACATCGCACACGGAGTTTGGCCCAAATCCTTGACAATGGAATAGTTCTAGGCAGCTCAGGTATTAGGATTGTGCCCCAAATGCTTTAGGACTCCCTTAGGAATGCAAGGTGTAATTTCAAGTTTATCCATAGGGTTTTCGATACACAAAGGGCTCTTGGGTGGAGCGGGTTCTTTTCCAAGGTTCGGTTGTGATGAACCATAATATTTCACATGAGTCACAACCTTACTAGCATGTACCATGTTGAGGCAACCATGAATAGTATTGGCTTCCAGTGGATTTTGATCTCTGCTTGACGCACAATGAGGATCATTGGTCCTTGAGTTCATATTTTGATTATGGGGTAAAGGATTGCTCAACACAACTGGGCCTTGTGCTATGAATCTCAAGGCATCTTCCACATGAGGCCACAAGTGAGTGAGGTGGTCCTCCTTACACAATTTGAAAGGAAACTTAACCTTACATTTATATTGCTTTTCCCCCCCAGCATTGCGGGCATTCTTGTCATTAAAATTGGTATTTTCATTCGTGTTCCCACCCTTACGATTATTTTTAACCTTTTTATTATTCCTTCCGGGTTGCTGGTTTCCCTTTTGGTCTGATGATTGCACGGAAAGTACATTCACCGTTTGGGTGGGTTGGGACGAATTCGTGGCTTGCCTCGAAGCAGATTGATTAATAAAAAACTAGCTCACTTGTTTCACGAACGAATCTGCTGGTTTGGAACTTGTACAACCCACAATTCCATTGACATGTGGTCTAGGCTTGATCTTGGGATATAAACTAGAATGCAAAGCATTAGGCATGATATCATACAAAAGTATGGATTGAGCATAGATCAAATCCAAATCCTTTTCCCTAAAGATTGCTTGTTCCTCATTTTGGACTCCAGATGTAGAAACATCCTTCACAATGTAAGGTAACAATGATTTGAGGAACCAGTCAAGGAGAGATTCCAATGGTATGAAGGCTTTAATCAACCTCTCCCATCTATGCCACTCTTGGATATGTTCTGAGATAGGTGTGGCTTTGTCTTGTTGAAATGTCGACAAGAGTTCTGTACCAATGTCATAACGCACGGGTAGCTGGAAGTGATTGAGGAAAGTCATAGAAAAGTCATCAAACAAAATGAATGCCCCCCTCGGTAACTCTGTATACCATTTCACTACAGGCCTAGTGAGGGTGCATTGAAATAGCGTTAAATGGATTGAGTCATTGTGTAAGGAATTGGAAGAGCACCAAAGGTGAAAAGTAGTGACATGTTCACTAGGATCTTCTCGTTCTTTTCCCTTGAACTTGGGAATGTTTGAGGGAAGCTTGTTAGGGACAGCCGACCAAGCTGGGTCATGAGATATCATATTGTTCATGAGTTTCGATAATTAGGTAAGTTTAACGTTGCGAGGAAAGGGAGCCTAGGTTGAGCCGGTCTATGCCACGCTCCCTGATAGTTCTAGTTCATATAAGGTTGACTACTGTAAATACCATGGCCTTGGCCATAATATCCTCCTCATGTTTGACTCGTGTAGGGCTGCATGGAATTATTATGTGGTGTACCTCTACTCTGTGGTGCTACAACGCCATAATTAGCTGAGTAAGCAGGTTTTTGATACCTGTACCCATAGGGTTGATAGTTTTGTCCATACTGTGGTCCATAAGATTGTTCATGAGAAGCTCCATAAGGTGTCCCATGGGATGTCCCATGAGAAGCTCCATAATTAGCGATATGGGGAACTCCTTGTGATGGACTATGAGACGATCCAGAAACAGGAATATGACCTCCTCAAACAACAGGAGGTACTTGACTCTGAGATACTACCGTGCGATCAATCGCAGTATGAACATGGCTAGTAGCAATATTTCGGCCCAAAGGACCATTTGAATGAGGGGGAGGAAGGGTTGTCAAAAATGCATTCAAAGGAGTAGGGTTTGAGGACGAAGGGACATGTGAAGGGATGTAAGTGGTATTCCCTATGGTCACTCGTCTCGGTCCTGGAATCCACATATGACTACTAACACTAGGTCTAGGATGAACATGTGAGGTAGCTTCCACCACCAGGATGGAAGGTGGAATGTGACTAGTGCTCCCAAATATATTTGCATGGAAAGGAATAGGATTTCCCCCAAGCATAGTGCTAGGTTCAATTTCTGACTCAACATGATATGCCGGATCGTGTGCAGGGATATCAGGCATGCCATAACAAATATAACTAGTGCTCGTGGGTTCATGATGAGTCTCGTCACCTGGTAACCAATACCGGTGACCTGTGAATGAGGGATCATAACCAGAATGTGAAGGTATTTCTGGTGAAGGATCATATACAGGAGTAGAATCTACATCCCCAACTTCGTGACGTGGAGAAGACATATTAGGAATCTCATCCTCGTGATCTCCCATCATGTGTGAATCAATGTGAGAAGTAGTCCTCCCGAACTATCTGTTTCTCTCTCCCAAAGGAGGAGGATACGTGGAAGGTAGAAGTCCTGCTAAATAACGAGAATGGTGAAGTGACGTGCACCGAATCCACAATGACTCAAAAAATTAAAAAGACTCTATCTAATTACACAAACCCTAGGAAAACTAGCATGCACAAAGCATACACCTATATAATGTAAAGTCAAATCACAAGCAAACAAGGGTAGGATATGTGAGCTCCCGAATGAAGTAGGTATGTCTCGCCTAAGAGAGTCTTGAGACTGCCATACACAACAAGAAGAGGTTCATAACCAATTATAGTGGCCCTAAGCTTCAATGCATATAGAAACTATGCTGTCTAACCCCTACCTGGCCAAGACACTTGTAGAATAACCTTTGTGAAGTACCCCCTCTATAAACTAGGTAAGGAAACTAAGGTAACCTCAATATAATCAATGCTCAAGCAGATAGTCACAGGTGGGACTAACCATATGGGCAGGGTAGAAAATCCCAAAACTATCGAAAGAGCCCCCAGATACGAATACAATCCTAGAAATATCTCTGGTGCTACTCATTTTTGACCAGGGGTCATCCCAATCAATAACCGCTCACACTTCCTCGTGCTTAACTCCCTTGTAAGAGGAGGATCTTAAGAAACACTAATTATATAAAGGAACTTCACTCTCTCACCTGGACAGACACATAAATGTTTCATTTAGTGGTCTTGGAGAATTTACTCACAATGAACTATTCCAAGACCCTAAGACCTAATCTTGTTGGTGCACCCTATAAAAGAAAAGAGTGTAATTCATTTTCTTATGCGTTGATTATAATTGGCTTATTACTCAAAAGGGAAAATGATTGTGCAACTAATGATGTTATGATGCAACAAGAAGTAAAATGTACACCTAACAATCAATGAAAATGCACTGTGTCAAATGAAAAATGGGGTATACTACTACGTGAAGTGCAAAATTTTCCTTCAAATGAAGATCCAATCATTCCTATATGAAAACCTGACTAATACTGCTCCAAGCAAACCTAATTCAAGTACCATGCAAAATGCAAAATGCAACAATTCATAATGATGCAAAAAGCAAATGTTTTTGTATTTTTTTAGTTAAAATGAGATAATAAAGCAAAAATATGGCTCTACAACCCCTAGACATTGCAAGCACTATCAGATAGCACTTAGGCAAAGCACTAAGGTAAAATAGACCTAATGCACTAATCTCAAAACAAAAAATAGAAAATGCAATGACAAGAACATTCTTAAAAAACATTCAACCTAAAAAGCGTCTCTGGTTAGAAACAGGGGTGTATATAGACTCCAGAAGCATCCAAGAAGACTCAGAAATTATCCAAACTCACCCAGCAACACATAATCTTCCCCAAAAATGAAAAAATCAGGGCATACGTGATTGTATCTAGAAAACCCACGTATATACATGGATATTCCAGTCAAAACCGCATGTACACGTGACTGTGAAGACAAACTCGCGTACATGAAGAAAAAGAGATAAAAACTAAGGTAAACGGACAAGCTGAGACAAAATTTACTCCTATCATACACTACTAGGAAAACATGCCCCCAGACCCAACTCAAAAACAGGGAAATCAGAGAAATTCAAGAACATTGAATGTCGATAAAACCCCTAAAGGAAATGACTAGGAACTCCCTAGTGGAGTTGCCAATTCTGTTATGGAGAAAACTTCCTATGGCTTGGGGTACCACAATAGATAGAGTAACCATGAAAATCAATCATTTCCCATATGCAAGAGAAACAAAACATCTAACACTAAATGATCTCGAAACATACCTTATTTCGGATGGTTGATGTAGATCCCCATTGAGCTTTTCCACTCTCGCTTGTGTTAGCAATTTTCTCTCTCAACATTCAGTAAACAAGACAAGCATGCTATATAATGGTGTTATACCTACTATAGCATATATAATCAATAACATATAAGCATTTAAAAGCATCCATGGATTCAATACTCATTTAAATACACATTATTGGACAGGAAAAGATATTTATATTGATATAAATCAGAGATTCAATAGTGACAACCTCTGTCATGTGTTGGCACTTAGGGTAGACCCGGGTTCTTATACTTCTATATTTGCACCAACAAAGAGACCCATAGTGTTGTCCCTTTCGGAAACAACCTGTGAACAGGTTGCAGACTCACCTGAAACAGCTATGGGGTGCCGTAAAATCAGGTTTCTGTAGGAAAAGAGGGATATTACTGTACCTTTATCCTTAACAAAGAATATTTATACAATACAGAGCTTCGACATTCACTTAAATAGCTTCACAGTTTAGATAAAACGACAATTACTTGCTTAACCCTTAACTGGGAATTCACAGCAAAGTTAATACTTAACAGTTATCTTACTTTATCATTCATCTACTTATCAAATGCATAAAACATAACAGCACAAAACAAAAAGGAACCACCACAACACAAGATATACGTGGTTCACCCCTAGTGTAGGGGCTACATCCACAGAACTGCATTTATATTCAACTCTTTACAAACAACACAGTTCTGATCTGCGCACTTAGTTGCAGATCTCTATGCACTCAGCTGCAGATCTTCTCAACAACCCAGAACTATGCACTAAGTTGCAGATCCCTTCTTCCAAAACCCTCTGTGCACTCAGCTGCAGAGGTCGTCCACGCACTCAGCTAGGACTTAACCTTCCAAAACCCTCTACGCACTCAGCTGCAGAGGTTGTCCACGCACTCAGCTGGGACTTAACCTTAAACCCAAAAATAGGCCTTAGCTTCTTCGCATCAAATTATCATCATACAAGAACCTTCAAAAAAGCTCTTTTCGCCTTTACATAAGTGCCTATTTATACAAGTGCACTATTACAATACCATGTGTCTAAACCATGGGCTTAAACCATGGGTTATTTACAAAAAGAGGGGCTTTGAACCAACCCTGAAACCCCTAAGACTATTTTGGACCACAACTCCGCTTACAAGCTTTGCACCAAAACCGCGGAGTTGCCAAAATTAAGGACCTTCAAGGTCCGCGCCCCAACAGGCCCCTAAGACTCACCAGTGTCCCGTCCCAGGGCACTCTACTGCTTTTCTGGTGGAAGAATCTTGTTGGAGAAGATAGTAAATTGCTTGTTGAGGCTGCGCATGATATATTTGGCTGCTTGCTCCTTCTCCACTATCTCCTGCAATTTTGTTGAAGATGCTTCACTGGCATTTTCCTGTGCGAACGCATCATACTCCTTTAAGACTTTGATCTGGTTGTCTGTAGCAGTGCTCAACTCTAATTCCTCGTTAATGAGAGGTTGCATAGAGCTCACTAACAGTGTCTCTTTTCTTCTACAAGACTCAATTTCTTGCTGGAGTTCATTGCTATGCTTTACCTTAAGCATCTTTTGCATAGGAGGCAATGTCTTAAATTCTGCCTTTACTATATCCAGCTCTGTCTATCACTGCTTGATAGTTTCTTGTAGCTTTTCGACTTCTGGGTTGTCCTACAAGTTCAGCCAGGCCTCGACGCTTTCATCTAGCTACTTTGATGCACTGCTCACAAGATCTGAGATCTTCGTTGCTGAGGCCTGAATATCTATGCGACACTGTTCCCTGATCTCTAGTGGACTCTTAGGAATGATGCGAAGTTGAAGCTCTGCAATCTGAGCCTCATGCTCTACTTTCATCTTCTCTATCAGGATTTGAGACTATTGTGCATAGTCTTTCAGCTTGACGATTCTCTTCTCTGGTTCTTCTTCAGCCTACATGTCGAACTCAGGGAGACTTCGACATGCCTCATCCAATACTCGCTCTAGTCCAGCCTGCTTGCTTTCTGCTTCCCTCTTTTTCTGTTCAGCTTCTTCCAACTGCGTTGTGAGGTTTTCACTCTACTTCATGGAATTCTCTAACTGCATGTGTGAGTAGCTATCACGTTCTTGGATCTCGTTCATGATTTCCAATTGACAAAGATGCAGCTTCGGCATAGACAACTTGGCGTAGTCTATCTCAATTGTCATAGTCATCTCCGATCGAGAGGCTGCATCAGTTATTATAAGGGCTGCACTTGGTACTTGCCCTCTATTTTTTTTGGCTGGCCATTGCCTCGTATCTGGATACGAGCCTACTCGGGCACTACTTGCTGCAGCGCTAGTCACTGATCTTTCTGCTAACGCCTTCAGTTCTTCAATTCGCTGCGCTACACCAGTGAGCGCATCAAGGTGCATAGCTGAAAATTCTTCCCACTTGCTAGATAATAATTCTGTGGAATTTGTTAGAGACTGATCAAGCTCTTCAATCGTCAAAGTGGGCTCTTCGAGGATATTCTTTCCCTTCAACGCCTTAGCTTTCTTTCTGGGTGAAGGCTTCGTAACTTCCTCCACTTCTGGAGACTTGCGCTTCTCTGGGCGATTGGGGTCTGAGATGGTTTTGACCGATTCTTCTTCTTCTTCATCAGCTCCATCATCTCCAACTTGGTCACCTTCGCTCTGCTGTGACTCATCTTGTTCTTCGCTCTCTTCTGGTGGGTCACTCTATGGTGCCTGACTAGGACCTGTACCCACATCTGTCACTGGGGGGACTGGTATGTTGGGCCTTGTTCCTGTGTCCTTCATCCATTCATCCGGCCACTGCTGAACTATTACAAGGATGTGTTCCTGGGTCACCACGTATGGCAACTTCCAGCATACATGTTTATCATCTACGTGGGCCTGGATGAAAACATACTGAGAGAATAGCTCATTACTGAGCCACGCCATTTTTAGGATCTCATATGAAATATTCATTGCATAAAATGTGAACACGTAGTTCGTCATCTGCTATAAGGCCTTATCCTGTGAGACCCAAAGGGATGCATACCTTGCTGTGCCAGGAATCTCCGGAGGCACATCAACAAACTGTGCCTCAGTAGGCTCTCTCCATCCTACCAGTGCAATAAGCACTAACAATCATGAGTAATGAAAGGGTCTACCTTTCTCCTGCACATCGTGGACATCTTTGAGGAATTCCCTAGAAATGCACTCTACCCATTTGTAACTGTAGCCTTCAGCACAGTTCATAGCAATACTGAGAATCGAGGAAAGTACTTCATTCGGTATGCACTTCCGCATTAATTTGCATTCTAGGAGCTCTGCAGTGAAGCGAATTTTTTGGTTTCGAATTGTCGAGGTTTGATACCCTCGCTTTCCCTTCGTCAGTCCGAAGTGGTCCTTCATGTGCTGCACCGGCTTCATATCCTGGTGTTTTCCGACAAAATCAATCCCAGGATCAGGCCCTTCCTTCGGCAATCCTGTGATCCTATGAATCAGTTCTCCATCAATAGGAATTATCTGGTTTCCAATCCATAGGTGCCCATCATGCACCAACGCCAATAGCTGCTTGACCACCACGGTAACCTGCGTGCTGCGACCGAAGTGGGGGACATTTAGCATCTTCAACAAGCCAACTTGCTCCAAGCCAGTAGCCCACTGTTTCACTTCCAGTGGCGTCATACGGGTCTCCGAATAATGGACAAAGTGCAAGTATTTCCCAGGTGCGAACTGTGGAAATTTACCACGATCATTCATATCATGGTCTGCGTACTTGATCCGGTCTATTTTTCCTATCATCATTCCGACCAACTGCACACCCTATGGCAGTGAAGGGGTGCGTAACATGAACTTGGATGTCTATCAAGGTGGCTGAAATCCTGGTCGAACAGGCGGAAGATATCGTGGATGCTGCGGTGCAACGTTCTCATCCTCACCAAAGTATTTGAATTCTCCAAGAGGATTCATCACAGGATCCTCTGGAGTCTTCCCTGATGGCTTGTGTCTTTCTTCGTTCCGCTTAGAATGAACTTCTGCCTTAAATTTCTTTCTAGTTGATCATGTCTGCATTGGCTGATTTGACGCTGGGGGAGTTTCTTCCCAAGGTGCAGATGCAAGTGGATTGCTCATAAGGTTCTGCAGACCCCTCTGTCTAAATTCGCTCAACAATTCCTAGACTTTGTGATCAGCTGGCATGGACTTAACTGTAAAACTCAAGAAAATGCGTAATGTGAACTTCACAGGTCTGGGTGTCTTCTTATAGAATCCAATGACCAAATATGCCATAACTGTGCATTGAAGACACCATATCTAACTGAACGGCACTAGATCTTGTCCAAATGGTGCTATATTCATTAAAATCTCATCATTACAGGTAGTTAATGCAGTTAACGTACCGGCGCCGCCAAATCTGATTTTTTCCAATGGTCGCATTTTGAGCTTCGACACACCTTTCTTCTTCAGCACAACCAATAACTTTTGCTGCACCACAATAAGGGTCTTTGACACATCCTGACACCACGACAGAATTTCTTCGACAGCCTCAATTATTCCTGCAGCAAGCATCTTAGCTAGCTCCATCCTGACTTTTTCTTTATACTTAGGGTTTAGCCTATAAGGGCGTTGCTTCACAGGCTTCACATCAGCTTTCAAAGGGATTTTTATCACTCCTATATCACCAAGGATACCTTTCATTTCTGAGAACTTCATTGGAAATAATTCCTGATACTCATGGAGGAGTTCAATCACTTTGCTTACCATTTCTTCGTCCCAATCATTTCCAATGGTAGCATACTTAGGCATTTCTTCTGATCCAATGTTTACTTTCCTTGTTTTCAAGGGATGAATTACTTCAGGTGATTCTACTGTTGGTCCATGTACTTCGTAGTGTCCTTCTTACTAAGGAATATTAATGTTGCGAGGGTCATCATCTTCATCAATGGCGAGGTTATAACATTCTACTGCATTAGCTTCTTGTTCCTTACAATCAGGTTGGTACTCGACTATTTCTTTATCATCAAACACCTTAGTATGGATCACCCTAATAGCTGTGTCCAAAGCAGGGAAGTCCTCATTAATAGAAAATGTGAGCACAAAACTATCAACAAGGTTATCCCAACTTACAGTACCATGGCGAAGCTCAACCTCTGCATACCAATTCTTTGCTACAGGTTCCAGAGTGTGTACAAACCTATGTACCCATTCTTAACAATGTACATGCTTCTAGGCTTCATAACACTGCTCCAAATGTTCCTGAGGGCTAGTCGTACCATTAAATATGCTTTGTACCTCCTGAGGTTGATCCATGAATCTCAGGCGAAGAAACTTTTGACAAGCTCTCCAGCTATGAATATACTTTTTACGACCATTCCACCATCTGGTAGCTGCGGCTCTGAATGCTGAATCTAGAGTCTCCATTTTCTGTGAATCTGGTACTTGCTCTGAGAATTGTACAATAAAATATTCTAGGTCTGTCAAGCCATCAAAAGTAGGTAAGATCTTTGTCTGTGAGCCAACCCATCTGATAGACTTGGTAATTCTTGCACATCGATGTCCATGTAGCTCATAAAGTCTATTCTGCCAATTTTCTAGGCCTTCGTCTGAATCAGTCATGCAAGAACTGTCACACTCCCAATCCATTATACCTTCAGTAGTAGGGTTAACATAGTCTTATTCTTTAGCTATGATGTTGTAAATATGATCTAAAACATCCTGATCTTCATCTCTGACTGGCTCTGTATACCTTTCTCCTTGAGATGGGTCCAACGGTACTATGACTCTCAAGACTTTTCCTTCAAAAGTCATCTGTCTGTTCTTAAGGTTGATTACTGCATCATTGTCTATTGCCCATTCAATTCCTAGAAATTCTGGATAGGGGTTGCTATCATCAATTATTTCAATGACTTCAAAATCTGCTAAGGTACTGACTCCATCAATTTCCATTGGTAAACTAGGGAATCTTCCCAAGGGCACAATATTTTTCTAATTGGCTAATCTCAGCTGTATAGGGGACCATTCAAGCGTAGGTGTTCCCATTTGTTCCCATGTTTGCTTAGTTAGGAAATTCACTTCTGATCCTAGGTCTAAAATGATATCAGTCATGTCATAATATCCTATCTGAGCATGCAATCTCATTTCTCTTCCAGTCCTTCTAACTCTATTAACAGTTTTTCCTCTATTAGAGCTTCACAAGACTGAATAACTTTCTGTAACTCATTCAAAGCATTCTGATTTCTTAATAGCTTCATACAACTCTGTAAAAATGATGTTAGTGTACTTACTTGATCTGGCGAAGCTTCTTGAAACTGTAACTACTATTGATGCGGTTGCGTAGTTGCTACTGATGTTCTTGGATCAGCAAAGTCTTTTTTAGCTTCCATAAATTTTCCTTTTTCTCTTCCAACATTGAAGCCGGGAATTTTTTCTGGGGTCTTGCGGACCCAAGCCTCGTCAGGCTGTTTCCCCTTATTCTGCACTTGCATCATAGCTCCACTCCTTGTAATAACGTTAAGGGCTGGGGCAGGTATTTTCTCTACAGCAATCATTTGAACATTCTGGTTAGGATCCCCATTTCTTTCTTGTATCTTGGCTATCAACTATGTCCATTACTCAATCACATGATCGACTGCTCTGCAATATCGACATGTCGTAGTTGGGTTCTGACAGTCTCTAGCTACATGTCCTACTTGATTACAGTTATAGCAAATAACCTGGCCTTGACCTCTTCAAGGCATACCACCATGACCATGACCTCTGAAATTACCTTGACCTAATGTACTACCATGGTAACCATATCCATCATTTCCTTGTGCATCAGGTTGTACCCTATAAGTATCATAGGTTTTCTCTCTCATGAGGTCAAAGCTGCGACATTCGTCTTTGTTGTGTCCAATTGACTTACAAAACTTACAGTAGGGATTCTTAGGTACTTGAACATATCTCTACAGCAGATAGCAATCTTCAGGTCGATGCTGGATAGTCGTTCTACAGATCTCACAATATAGGACATTAGGGTTAAATGGGTTTGGTGCACCAGTATTCAAATAATTTCTTAGTGCAGGACACTGTTCTTTGTCATGACCTTCTGTCTTACATCGTGTACACCAAACCTCTTCATGAGTAGCTTTCCCTTTCTTCATGTCTCAAAGCTCCAAATCCATTTCTGCTAACTGTGCTTGTATTTGGGCTATTCCAGAATTATCTACAACAGGAGCTGTTTCAAGTTTCATAGCAATTTCCAACACCTCTTGCTGATCAGCAACCTTATGTTGCATAAGTGAAGTCCTGATATGAGGTAATAGTGCTGCAATGAACCATTCTTTATGTTGTTCTGGTCCAATAGTGAAACTAACTTGGTCCAACAGAACCTTGAATCTTTGATCAAAGTCCCAAACTAATTCACCTCGCTTCTACTGAATTTCTTTTAGTTCAATTATAAACTGTGACTCTGATTTAGGCTTCTTGAATTCTTTGATCATTTCTTTTTTTAAATCAGCCAAGACATAGTTCTGAGTACTGGAAAACTTCATAAACCAGGTCAAATCTCAGTCTCTGAAAGAGGTGACCATCTGTGCTGTTCTTGTATTTTGATCCATAATATTCTTAGCAGTCCAAACAGCTTCGCATAAGAACCAAAACTGCTTTGGATCCTCTGATCTAGTTCGTCTAAAGACTGGGATCTTGATATCATCATTCACATGGGCCATATTGAATCGAGGGGGGGGGGGGGGGGGGGGAGGAGGACTGGTAACAAGGGGGGGGACTTAATGAGGTAGACTGACCTGCGACAAGACTACTCAGGCTAGGGTTACTTTCAGACTGTGAAGGGTTCTCAGGGATAACAGATCTATGCTGCGGAGTTATAGGAGGGTTTCTAACAAAAGGGGTTTCTTCAGATTCAGACTCTTTTAGGCTTAAAGGGGTATAATCGGTATTCTAGCCTAGGGTAAAGGATAAAAAAGTTTTCTTGTATCTTTACCATTGCGAAGAAAACCACTTTGCTCGTCGAAGTCACTTTCGCTTTCAAACATAGGTTAGTAGCAATAAATCTAGCAATCTGATCCAATAAGCAATATGTGTTTCTCAGCCAAGAGAATTTTAATTTTCAGACTTAATGAATTCAGGTACTTACCCCTTGGTCCTTTGAAGAACTTCCTTTCTGCTTCGCTGAAAGAAGTATGTGTGTCGATGGCGAACTCCGTCACAAATGCTTCAAGGGTTCGCGTTGTCCAGAAGTCAACAGCTCTAGATACCACGTTGTTCACTCTTTTCAACAGCTTAATTATTTCAGGGGTCCAGGCAAGAGACTGAACTTCTTTTAAGTTTGTCTTTCTTTTTGTCAACATAGATAACCACTGGTGCAATTCGATGTGGATACTAGCAAAGAAAATTTCATAAATATCAGAAAAAATGTACCTTTGCAAGAATTCATCTGAGCTACGACGAGGATCCTTATTTTCTTGTTCAACAAATTTCAGATAAGTATCTTCAATCCAGTCACTGATTTATTTTACTGAGGGCCTCCAAAACATATCCCTCCAGGTACGACGTAGATCTCTCTTGAGCAGATACTGGTTCAACCGGTAACGAAACCAATTTGTTGGCACTTAGGGCAAAACCGGGTTCTTATACTTCTATCTTCGCACCAACAAAGAGACCCACGGTGTTGGCCCTTTCGGCAACAACCTACGAACAGGTTGCAGTCTCACCCGAAACAGCTATGGGGTGCCGCAGAATCAGGTTTCTGCAAGCAAAAGAGGGATATTACTGTACCTTTATCCTTAACAAAGAATATTTATACAATACAGAGCTTTGACATTCACTTAAATAGCTTCGCAGTTTAGATAAAAAGACAGTTACTTGCTTAACCCTTAACTGGGAATTCACAGCGAAGTTAATACTTAACAGTTATCTTACTTTATCATTCATCTACTTATCAAATGCATAAAACATAACAGCACAAAACAAAAAGGAACCACCACAACACAAGATATACGTGGTTCACCCCCAATGTAGGGGCTACGTCCACAGAACTATGTTTATATTCAACTCTTTACAAACAACACAGTTCTGATCTATGCACTCAGCTGCAGATCTTCTCAACAACTCAAAACTGCGCACTAAGCTGCAAATCCTTTCTTCCAAAACCCTCTGCGCACTCAGCTACAGAGGTCGTCCACACAATCAGATGGGAATTAACCTTCCAAAACCCTCTGCGCACTGAGCTACAGAGGCCGTCCACACACTCATCTGGGACTTAACCTTAAACCCAAAAATAGGTCTTAGCTTCTTCACATCAAATTATCATCATGCAAGAACCTTCAAAAAAGATATTTTCTCCTTTACATAAGTGCCTATTTATACAAGTGCACTATTACAATACCATGTGTCTAAACCATGGGCTTAAACCATGGGTTATTTACAAAAATACGGGCTTCAACCCAGCCCCAAAACCCCTAAGACTATTTTGGACCGCAACTCCGCTTACAAGCTTCACACCAAAACCGCGGAGTTGCCAAAATTAAGGACCTTCAAGGTCTGCGCCCCAACATCAGGACATCTGTGAACCAAAGAAACTGAGTCCTCCACCTAGGCCTCCACCACTTCAATCCTCCATCTCTCGATAGCAAGCTCACAAGCAAAGGCAAGCTTGGGAAGAACACAAAGTGATCCAAGGGACAAAGGGATGCAAACTCAAGTATAAGCTCTGGAAACAAAGGACTATAGTTTTCTTGCTCTTCAATTCCTCCCCTTTCAATGTATTCAAAGGGTTCCTTATATAGTGCTTCAATGGGGTAATGGAAGATCGAATCCGAGCGATCTCAAGGAATATGGAAGGCTAAGAGACAAGTGACTCGGATCCACATCAAGGAAAACTCCAAAAATATTTGGCCTTTTGCACAGATCTCGATGTACGTGGGTTTGAGGGTCATATCCACGTATATACGTGAGAATAGGTTTAAAAGTCATGCATGGAAAACAATGCATGTTTTTAGGGATGATATTGGAAACATCAAAGGTACAAAAATGGTCCATGGGGTCCAAATATTCTGCAGAGGGATAGGGAAGGCCATAAAGGTGTGATCCACCATGTGTGGTAAAATCAGTTGTAACAATAATCATGTAAGGTGTTACCTTACAAGTGGTATCAGAGCGTCAAGCTCCTATGCTCTGTTATCTCTAGTTTCTTATCAACCTATGATTTCTCATTTCTTCTCAACCTCACATCACTCATTTCCCTTAGACACACATTTAATTCTCATTTCTCCTTGCATTGATTATTCCTCATATCCCCTCGACAATCATGTTCGATTTCCACACACATCCATTAATCCCTCCCTCTACAAAAACACTCTCTCTTCTCCTATCCCCACTATCCCCTACACCTCACTACACTCTTTCGCCCACACCAATGTATCCCCACTATTCCCCCCTTAACTTGCTTCAATCCTCCATTGTTTCCTCTCTACCTCCATCTGGCACAACCCTATGCACTCCCTCCACTCCCCCAAATCCTATGTCAACCCTCACAATCCCTCAACGTGCTACCATTTCTCCCCCTTAATTTTCATCTCTCGTCGCATTTCTCCACACCCTACTTGTTTTTATGATCCATTAGAGCTCTCCCTACGCTGCAAAATTCTCTATCAGTTCTACACACACCTCTTCTCCAACACCTCCCACCATTTCACCTTCCCCCACAATTCCCAATCCCTATGCTCCTCCTCTCCCATCCATCCAACATCATTCCACTCTAGCTATGAACTCACTCCAACCTGCAACCTGTAACCAGTATCCAACCTCACAAAACTCATCTACAGCTGTTTATCCCTCCTGAAATTTCATTCTATGTTCCTTCTCCCTTCCATACATTCCCTCATATCCCTTATTCTACCCCTCCTTCCCTCTCCTCTTGCGCCTAACTCCCACTCACTCCAAGATCCTCCATACTCCACACCATTCAACTACCATCTCAAGATCAAGACCTCCCACCCTCCTACATACACTTCTCTGCTCCCACACCACCTCTCTCATATAATTGAGCCATCCAATCGCATCCTCCTTCGCACTGTGCTAAAACCCCTATCCACATACATGCATCATCTATGTTCTTGCTTCATCCAATCCAACACCATCACTCCTACTCCTTGCACACCACACCCCTCTATAACACTCCCATCTCTTAACTTGTCACTTCCACCATCATGCTTCTCCCTTGAAGTCCACACCTTCCTCCTACTCCTGAATCTACACATCCTCACGACCATTCTCCCCTCTACACCAACCATTAAGGTTTAAAACCCTAAAATACACCATTTTTAAAAAACAACAATAATAATAGTAATAATAATAATAATAATTATTATTATTATTATTATTATTATTCAAAAAAAAATTCAAGACCTCGAAGATAGAAATGTCGTCATCACGAGATAATTGTTTTGAAGGAATCAAGAAAGTAAACAAAAAATGGGAAAAATATGAAGAAGAACTTAAAATTATGAAGGAAATGATAAAAAATCATTTGAAGCAAGAATGTGAAACAAAAATAGATAATGAAAATTAACAAGAAATCAACCAAGAAGAAATGAGTGATGCAATGGGAATCAAGGATGAACACGTAGTAAAATTAGAACCCGAAGAATGTTCTACTCAAACCGAGCCAATGTTGAGAGAAGATGATGAAGAATCCTATGAAGAAGAAGTGGCTATTCCATCTCACTTATCAAGTGAGAGAATGTAGGAAACTACAATGGCACCTACAATAGCAGAAGCAATTACACCCCCAAAATTTCCAAGTAAGGAAGAGCTAGAAACTAATTTTACACCCACAACAGAAGAAGATGGAATTATGGAATAACTTGTAGCAAGATTAGACCCTAAAGAATTTATTGCTCAAACTGATCCAATGTTGAGAAAAAATGAAGAAGAAGCATCTACGACATCTCACTTTTTAAGTGAGGGAAAGTAAGAAACTACTATGGCACCTACAATAGCAGAAGCGGTTACGCCCCCGTGAATTTCCAATTAAGGAAGAGATGGAAACTGATTTTTTACCCATGATAGAAGAAGATGGAATCAAGGACAGACTTGTAGCAAGATGAGACACTGAATAATTTATTGCTCAAACCAAGACAATGCTAAGAGAAAATCATGAATAAAACTGTGAAGAAGAAGCGGCTACGACATATCACTTCCCAAGCGCGGGAAAGTAGGAAACTTCTATGGCACCTAAAATAGTAAAAGTGGTTACGGTCTCCAAAATATCAAGTGAAGGAGAGCTAGAAATTGCATTGGAACTCCCAACAGAAGAAGCGACTGCGACTTCGAAGTTTCTAGGTAAAGAGGAACAAGGGAGGCCATGATGACCACCTCCTTTAATCCCTCCTCATAAAATATTTAGGCCACCAAACTCTGAGAGGGATTAAAAAATACACCCCAACTACAACCTCAAAATATGATACTCAGTAAAAAATATATATGTCTACCGTAATTTCACTGTGACTTCTTGCAAGGTAGGGAAGTAAGGCAGATTAATACGCCAGCCGAAAAATCTATAAAATTGTCTAGTGAAACTGTAGAACAAGGACTTGTTAAGGAAGAAATTAATAAAGGCAATGAAACAGAAGAGGTAGAAGACAAGGAAATGAAAGCTCAAGATGATATTGAAAATCACAATGTCAATATCAATTGTAAATAAAATTATGATGACGTAGAGTGTAATAATAAAACACAAAATACGGTTAAAATGAAGTCATTGTTAACAAAAATTATAAAAAAATTCAAGTCGTAGAAGAATGCAATGATGAAAACAAAAGCATCCAAGATGACCTTAATCAGGATAACATAGAAGAACAAAACATAGAAAATGTTGTGACAAATGAATAGATGAAAATTATACCATTGGTCAAAACTCAAGATGTTCTAGAATCTCACTATCAAAAGGTTACCTGGGAACAAATAAAGGAAAACTTGTCACATAAGGAATTAAGTACATTATTAGTAGTTGCTGCTACAGATAAGAAAACCATATGAAATCATGCAGAAATATCAGAAATCTATGTCAAATTAGAAGATCAAAAGAATACTCCATATAGGTTTTATTCGTTTATCTACAAAATCATATACATGAAAAGATTTGAATGGAAATGCGAAAAATGATTTCAAGAACGTCTAAACTATGGCACCATTATTCATGGAAAAATTTCTAGTTTCAATACACTCATAGAAGATTCATGGATGAATCTTTTCAGAGCAAGATGATTTGTAACATACCAAATATAATAATATGTAAGCAAAATAATAAATTATTTAAGTAATTTTATATATGCT
>LPNX010614383.1:75894-95203 GCA_001517045.1 Pseudotsuga menziesii | reverse complement strand
TATATAATATGACAATCATGTAAGGTTTTACATTACATTATGTGCTTGAATGTAGGAAGCTAGTTGGATAACTGAAATGAAAAAATAAATGCATGCAGAGTGAAGTTGTTTGAAGATCGACAAGGTGATATGTTTAATTTCATTAGATTGCAAATATTTGTGATTGTGAAAAATGAGTACATTACCATGCTAATAGTAGCTTAAATTGGTGTACCTATGTAAATATAAACCTATGCTATTTTACATGCATCATGTTGACTCAAATGTCAGACTATGTATAGCTTGTAGAGATTATGCTAGAATATTTCACTGCGTAGTGAGTTTATCTATAATAAATTACTAATGGATACGTGATATTGTTAAAATAGTAATAGATGAAATAGTTTAACATGTATTCATGCTTATATGACAAGTAAGGTAAAACTTATGATTAGTATATTGAAAGAGAAACTTAATTGGTAATGTATGCAAGTAGAAGCAACAGATTTAAAAATATAGACATGAATAGTTAGACTATAAGGAAATGAATTTGATTACATGCAAGATTATGCATGATAAATGAAAAAGGATTGTGCCTAAAGATAGATATTGTTGCATCTAGATTGTCCATTTTCTTTAACTTTTGTGTTTACATGCATCCGAGAAGAAAGTTGTGATATATATAGTTTTACATATTACTTAAAATTACATCGACAAAGAGAATATGATGTAAATAAACTTTGCAAAAGTTGTTAGTGTAATGTACAAGTACACTTGGTAACAAGCAACTTATCCAAATCGAAGCAAAGATAACGAAAATTGGTAATGTAAATTCAAGCCTATACAAGTAAGAGATGATTTATGCTTAAGGAACATGTCATTAGAATGTACCATCAAGTGTAGTTATGATTAAATTCTAGAGAAAGTAATGCATTGATATTATGCAAAAGAATATGAACTTGCTATTATATCTTATAATTTGCTTTATTATATTATGATGTAAATAATATCTAGCAAGAAATTGTGAGTAAAGTATGCATGTACTCAATGTTGCAAGAAGTACCATGAAATGGAACCGGTGAGATAATCGAAAACAAAGGATAAACTCCTCAATGGGAAAAGGTAATATCTGGAATGAGTACACTCCTCGATTATTATGAAAAGTTAGAAATTTGTTATCATTTAATTAATCAATTTCATTTATGGAAAAAACATAGTTTAGATAACTTGATATACTAAGAATATACTTTGTAAGAAGTCTTGAAAATTTATATTGAAGTACTTGAGTATGGTAACTATAGCATCTTTTAGAGTGGTCCATTTAGCAATGGTATGTTTGTGATAAGGAAATTTCTTCATGGAATTTTTTGAAATGGTTTGTACATGCATAGATACTAGAAGTATCAAGTTATGTGAAGTGATAATGTTTTGTTTAAATATTTTGGATGTATAATGTTATTGAAAACTAAGACTTAATTTTTAGAATAAATAAATTGAAAAATTAATAATGATTGAGCAAAAAATAGTCTCTAAGAAAAAGAAAAACTTTTGAATTTGGAAAGAGCTCTCTGGAATGTGAAAGAAAACCCTAATTAATTAATAATCAATAAGAGGTTCCAAGGAGCACCCTCAAGAGGTGTTAGGATCTGAGACTTCTATTAAAAAGTAACACAGAGATGCCAATGACCACACAAAGGAGGTGTTAGGCTCTAAAGTAGAGCTACCAGTTAGCACACATATGAGGTGTTAGGCTATGAAGCAGGACTTCCAATGAGCACCTAGGGGTGAGGTGATAGGTTATGCAATGAAATATTTTGTTATGTTTAGATTTTAGGCTCAGATTTTCTTGGGATTCTAGTGCCTGAGAGATTCCATGCTATTTGCAGGAGATACACCGAGAGCTATAAAAATCCAATGAAGGGTAGTGCCCTTGTATCGGATGAATATATAATATATACAAGTTGAGGAGGAACTTACATGAACTAGTGGTTCCATGACGAGATGACCTTCATGTATATATGTATGCCACAACTCTTGAAAGAATATATCAGCCAAGAAATGCTTGGAACATCAAGGATACATAAGAGGTATGTGTGTGAATGTTATGTTTGGTATTTTATGCATCATGATATAATTGAGGACAACATATTTGCTGCAAAGTTATTTATGAGGTGAATCCTCAAGTGACAAATGTGACAATTGAATTGTTGTTATGTGCATTAATAATGTTTTTTGTAATTGGTATACGTTTCCGAATCTGTAAGAAAATTGTGATTATGATTATCTATGTTTTGTACAACAACAATAATATGTTGCGAAAACAATTTCTCTTTATGTTTCTCTTGATTTAAAAAAAATCATATCTATTCATATGTTTTGTAATTAACCATGGAAATAGATTGTAGTGTTTGTCTAAAGTATAGGGTCTAAAAAGAAAAGGCATAAAAGATATCATAAAAATTCAAAAGAAAGCATGGAAAAAAGAAGACTTTCTTGAGTGGCCCAAACACTAAGGATGGTGTACCGTTTAAGGAGTGTAGGATGTAACATCCCCTCTGCTACCAATCTCATCATATGGAAATAAAGTCCAATCAACATTACAATAATATATTTAATATAAAAATTAAAGTATTAAATTGTTGTTATATTGGATAATTAAAATAATAATGCTATTGTGAAAAGAGTGAAATAACATTAAATTAAAACCCAAGTCAAAAGAGGGCACACTTTGTTAATATTTCATATGCTAGACTAGATATCACTAGTGTTCATTTCAAATTCAGTTCAGTAGCATATCATGAATCAATAATAGAAACATAATCACAAGATAGACACAACATTTTTCATGGGAAACCCTCAAGGGGAAGAAAACCCAACAAAACTTCCTATGTATAAGATGTATAAGATATAAACCCAAAACAATTATTCTCATCCTTGGTGTTCTCTCTCTCTCTCTCTCTCTCTCTCTCTCTCTCTCTCTCTCTTATGTGCTGCACATGTGAGAGTGTCTTTGTTCACATGAGAAGCACAACACTTATATTTATACACATTGAGCCAACTGACTTTTACCCTTAAAATGTTGTCCCACTAAATTTTCTGGGTCGACTTCACCTAGGAAGACTCAAAAAAGAATTTTATATTATTCATTAGGGTACTAATAGCCCGACTTACAATGGAGGATTCACCTCATGGCTCTATGATGACCAATTAAAATGGTGACACCCTGACGAAGGAATAATAACATCTCCCTTGGGTTACATCAGTAAAATACATTTAGAATATCCTTTGAAGTTACAATATTCAACACTCCCCCGTAATGAGAAGGTTATTATACTGACTACATCATCATATAGTATAAGAGAACATAGAGATAATATCTTCAAAATTATCTAGGTAATACATCTATATGTCATAGGAAGTTTTCACAATCACTAACTAGAACAGTTACTCTTCAATGTATTCATCTTCTGCATCACACGATCACTTGATCCTTTTGCAGAAATGATTTGACCTTTTGATCCTTTGTAGAAGCACTTCGATCCTCTAATCCTTTACAGTAGTAATATGATCTTCTTGATCCTTTGTAGCAGCACTTATATCCTTTTGATCCTTTGCAACAACACTTCAATCCTTTCGATCCTTTGCAAGAACACTTCGATCCTTCTTGATCCTTTTTAGCCCCACTTCGATCTACTTGATCGTTTTCTACCATAATTCGATCTAATTGATCCTTTGCCACCGTGATATCTATTATACAGATGATCTCTTTGTGGGATGATAAATACCTATCACTTTATGACATAGGCCCAAGGATGATGCAATTCTCCATCATCCTGATCCATAGTATCGACCAGCCGAATTGTCTACAACTGAATGTAGATCTCAACTACACCTATATGTAGGCCATGTTGTCCATGAGGAATCATTGTAAATCATCCATAACAATGAGGTTAGGCATACTCTTCCATGCAAGAGTATTGTCTATAGAGAATATCTCGACCGCATACAAAATGTCGACCCTCATCATAGAAAATCCTTACCACTGAGGTTAGGACCACTTCTAAGTGAGTGTTATACTACGATGTCCATGGGGACTCATCATAGATCATCCATACCACTGAGGTTCGGACCACTCTCAAGCAAGCATTATTCTATGGAATCTACATATGAATGTAGGCATACTCTCCATACAAGAGTAATGTCTATAGAGAAGATCTTGACCACATACAAATGTCATCCTTGTTTTCCATGAGGACTCATCGTATTGCATCCATACCACTAAGGTTAGGACCAATATTGAGCAAGTGTTACTTTACGGTATGCACAACTCAATGTGGGTAATATCCATGCGAGAGTAACAACTGTAGGCCCCCCCTTAGCTAGTAAGGATGAATCTCATGAACAGAGTGTTATACCTATCATCCTCAAGAGAGGATACTATCATCCACAAGTGAATGCCATACCTTGTCATCATATTAAGGTGCACTTGAACTCTTTCATGTTAGAGCAGCACTGTCATCCCATCATTGATGATAGTCTCATCATCACTCCCCCTTTCCTAGGAGGATCCATACAATCAACTTGCTCCCCCTTTATTCAAGCAGGGTTCATGTCTTTGACCTCTTCTTCCTTTTCGAGGAGATTCCATATCTTCGAATTGTTCCTCCTTATCGAAGAAGGTCCATATCTTCATCATTTTTAGTACCATCTGTTGATGTAATTGTAACTTCGGAATGTATTCACTTGTATTTCTTATCTATTGTAACCCGATGTTTATTTTGGGATGTATTTGAGTCATGTCATGCCCCGATGTTTCGATCGGGAAGTTTCTATAATGAGAAAGTCATGTCAAGTCATTGTGGGTAACCCTCTCATTGGTCAAGGGTTAAAGTCCCCACAGTTGTGGGGCCCTTGGGTTATTAGAATATCACAGTGAAGTCAACCCTAGGTGAGTCATTGTAAGTCGGGGCAATAGTCCCCACCATTATGTTACCCTCCTATTGGTCAGAGGAGGCAAAGTCCCCACAAGTGGTGGGGCAGTAGGGTTATTAGAAACTCCTAGAGATGTCGGCTCTAGTAAGCAATTGTTAAGTGAGGCCGACATGTTGGAGTGAACTTCAAGTGAATGAAAGAATATAAATAGAGAGTGAGAGCCTCTCTATTTATCACTTTCAATACTTACACTCACTCATTGGGGCGCATGAGTGAGAGAGGAGAAGCTCTCTCAGTGAGAGAGAGAGAGATTGCTGCTGTCGGGAGTGCATCTTACTGTTTTCCGGTTTTACCATTTTGTGCTAATTCTATCTCAAAGGAAGTTGTGGGGTTTTCTCCTTTATGGTTTCCCTGATTAAAACTCTTTGTGTCTCTTGTCTCTTGTGATGTGCTTATGTTTTATTCTAGTGTTTGTTATTCTCTCAGTGAAAAGATCCTAAGATCATAATGCTAGCTTATATGATGAAAAACTAACATGGTATCAGAGCTAACCTGAGAAGAAGACATTGTGCAGATAAAGAATATAGGGCTTCTTAATTTTTGGGTCTCTCTCCAAAATCCATCAGCAAAAGTATACTAGGATAACTCTCCATTGAAGGGCGCATCTTTCTGTCGAAGCGGAATTCAATTCCAAGCATTTTCAGTTTTCGATGTGGAAATTAGGGATTTCCACAGAAGAGGAATTTTTTAGTGATACTAGCATACAATTTTTATCCTCATCAAAACCTAAGTTTAGAGACCTAGATCAATAAATTTGGTTGGGTGAAACTCCGGGAAAGTCAAACCCTAGTTTGACCCCGATCTAGGAAATACCCAAAATACTAAAAATGCTACGTTTTGGTACATTCGATATATTCTGAGTTTGGAAACATATCATAAGCTAAAAATTGCAGTGGCCTAAGATAAAATATGGATGTACATTTTATCCAAAATTCAGTGTCATATTCGATATATTATGGAAGATATGATCCCTCCAAGTTAGGGTTCCAACCTCTTCCAGAATTCATCCCTAAAAAGGACACCTGGGGATAATTACAATATCTTGGGCTGCAGAGGTCCAAATTGAATTCCTAAAGATGTTACATAATGGGCACAAAATTTACTTGTGGTGGTCTGAAGAGAAGACTTATAGGATGAACCAGTGACATGTGACATTCTGTACAACTTCGCTGTTCTGAACAGTCCTGTAACAGGTCACCTTGGGAAAAGGATCATAAATCCCAAATGGGGGAACCGATTATGATGAAACCTATGGTGATAGATCAGGGACATGTGATTTTACCTTAGTGAGAAATTTCAGACACATAGAATCAGTAATTTTGGAGATATCACAGAAACAGTAACATGCATTTCTACAAAAGAAATTGGAAAATTAGGGCTTCCTGTTCCGGGAGCTTCCCTCCACTATTTTCGGAAAAGGAGTACATTGGACAGATCCATTTGAAGAGATATATATGTCTATCCAATAAGATATAAAATATTCCAAGTTTTTAAAATTATTTTTTCTGTGACAAACCCTAGATCAGCGAGCTCTGGAACCAAGATGGACACCTCAAATCGGTAAGATCTAATCCTTTGCTATTTTCATTTGAGGCTCTCATTTCAAAGTGATCTATCACATCAGCTTGATGACAAACTTGGTGAAGTTGACAAATTCCAAGCATGGAATTATATGATCTCTCTAAATAAAATGAATTGAACACCTACATGATTAGAGAGGTTCTAGTTTCAGAGGGAGGCTAGAAGCCTTTCATAAGAAGAACTTGGTCAAGGCCCAGAATATCATTGTTGATTCAGTCATGAATCAACTTGTACTACAAGTGTCTTCCTTAAATACACCAAAGATGTTTAATTCTTTGACCAAGCTATTTGAAGGGAAGAACATAAATTAGAATATGACCTTAAGAAACAAGTTGAAGAATGTGAAGATCCAGAATGCAGAGATAATGCAGTCATAAGAGTCTCTCAAATCAAGAACAACTTGAAGCGGTAAAAGAAGAAGTGAAGAATGCAGAAGTGGTGATGGCTACCTTTAATGGCCTCCCAGGATCATGGGATCCATTCATACGAGGAATGTGTGCCAGAAGGAAGTGATTACTTTCAACAGACTTTGGGAAGAAGAAGAAGGTCTACCCATAATAAGAAAAGATAAGATGGGAGCAATTGAAGATCAAGCTCTCACCATCCAAAGAAGATCCCTCAAGCGATGAGGAATATGAAGAACTCGACTCTTGAAGAAATTCTTATCCACCTTAGCATTTGGATAATAAACGATGCTATTATGAATGAAGAAGACGATGAAGTTGAAGACTCAAGAAGGAGTATACCTACGAAACAAATAAAGATAAGTATTCAATTGTCATTTCATTGTTTTGTTATGCATTTGTTTATATTCAGTTGATGTATTATGCATGATAGGATGTTTACATTAATGACAGTATACTACTAATATGCATGTGATGGGTAAGTAGCTCATGGTTCTATACAACTCTCCATTTCTACTTATCTAGAATGAAACCTCTTTGCTAACATATTGGATTAGTGCACAATCTCAATGTTGTCTTGGTGGAGATGGAAGGCATCTAGAAAAGTTTCATGAGATATGGATGAATGTTGTATTGGCTAAAGTAGGTGCATGATCATATATTTATGCATAAGAACTTGCTAGTATAAATATTCCTTATGAAATGTTTCTAACCATACAAATGCATTTGACTTGTAGGAAAGACTGCATACATAATCACCTACAAGAAAAGAAGAATGAATACTTGTTCCGAAGAACAAGTGACGACATTTCAAAATGAAGAATAATATGACGAGTGCAGTGACATCATTGATGCAGAAGCTTCCAGCCACCAAGAAGAAAGGGAAGACCAGTTCAAGAAGAATGATGTCAGGGCGCAGTATCGAGACCTGAAGAGAAGTTCATAGTTCCATCATGCAGTAGATGGAAACATCATGGGATACAAAGAAAGATTCATAGCATGAGGCTTCTCATGAAAGGAAGGATTAGACTACGAAGAGACATTTGCAGCCAGTAAGAGTTGAAACACATACATGATGAGATAGATGAAGATCTTAACCTTTGCTACAAGGTTGAAGATGCAAGTCTATACACTAGATGGTCACATAGAATATTAGTAGCATAGGAAGCTACTTGTCACACCGGTACAGAATGTTTTCAGTGCATAGAGCACAGAAGACAGAGGGAGTATGATGCTTCGCTTCAGAGGGAGTGACTACAGAATATCTTGAGGTTCGACATGGTATGACAGGATGGGCAGATTACTGATGACTCTAGGATTTACTAAGAGTAAAGTGGATTCCAACCTTTTCTTCAAGGTTGAAGGCGAAAGACCAGTGATGCTCCTGTTATGTGTCGATGCACTATTTTCTAGGCATGGAGGTGTGGACAAAGGAAGTATGCAGTAGAGATCCTGAATAGGTTCAGGATGATGGAGTACATGACCACACCTATGGCATCGAACCTGAAGCTATTGAGTGGTGCTTCATCAGAGACGTTTGATGCTATGATCTATCATCAGATGATTGGATTATTGATGTACCTGACGAACATGAGACCAGAAATTTTCTTTGCTGTGAGCACCTTGAGCTAGTTCCTGATAGATCCGAGACATGTTCACTTGATTGCTGCAAAGCATGTTCTGAGGTACCTGAGGGGTACAATTGATTATGGGCTCAAGTATGATGCGAATCAAAAGATTAACCTAGAGGGTTATGTTGATTCAGATTGGGCAGGAAGTGCCATCAACAATAAGAGTACTTCAATATGTTGCTTCAGTATGGGATCAGGTGTGATCTCTTGGTTTAGCAGGAAACAATCCTGTGTGGCACCGAGGACAGCTGAAGCAGAGTATGTCGCAGCTTGTTCAGCTAGTTGTAAGGTAGTATGGCTTCGGAAGCTACTATCTAATTTATTTGATCTCCATATGGATGCTACTTGTATACATTGTGACAACCAGAGTTGCGTGAAGTTGTCAGAGAATCTAGTGTTCCATGAAAAGTCAAAGCACATCGAGATCAAGTATCACTATATCAGGAATATGGTGCAGAGAGGAGCAGTGAAGCTCCAGTATGTTGCAACGGAGGAACAAATAGCTGATGTATTGATGAATCCATTGGATAGACTGAAGTTGGAGTACTTCAGGGAGAACCTTGGTGTTATCCAGATCGAGGTTTCCTCCAAGGGAAAGTGATGATTCCCAAATCCATTCTTATGAGGAGGTCAGATGCAAGTGCTGAGCCATTATGTCATGGTGAGAGGATTCAGTTCCTTCCATGTCATATATGAGTGCTAAGGATCCCAAATCCATTCTGATGAGCAGGTCAGATGTAAGGGCTAAGCCATTATGTCATGGTGAGAGGATTCAGTTCCTTCCATGTTAGATATGAGTGCTGGCCATTCTATCGAGTAGGACGGATGTAAGGGAAACTGCCACTCTCCAGGAGAGTGGAGGCACCTGGTCCATTACCAAGTAGCTTAGTCTAGGACTGGGGGCCATTCTAACGAGGGTGTAGGATTCAGTTCCTACCAGGTCAGATGTAAGTGCATGCCCTTCTGACGAGGGTGTAGGATTTGGTTCCTACCAGGTCAGATGTAAGTGCAAAAATCTTCTATCAATGTGAGTAGGATGTGATTCTAGCCTGGATGAAAGTATGGAAATCTTTCATCACTGTGAGTAGGATGTGTTCCCACCTGGATAGAAGTCTTCCATCATTGTGAGTAGGATGTGATTCCAGCCTGGATGAAAGTATGGAAATATTTCATCACTATGAGTAGGATGTGTTCCCACCTGGATGGAAGTATGCCTTTTTGATGAGTAGGTTAGATATAAGTGCTGAATCCTTTTCATAGATTATAGTGATGTCCTATCATGCTGGTGAATGTGAGTGCTGGGCCTTTCTGATGTGATTGTAGTTTACTACATGATCAGATGTGAGTGCTAGGCGTGCCTTTCTGACGAGTAGGTCAGATGTAAGTGTTGGGTGTGCCTTTCTGACGAGTAGGTTAGATGTAAGTGTTGGGCGAAGACCTACCTGATGGCTAGGCCTACAACTAGCATGAAAGAAGGCTGGCTCTGTAGAAATTCCTATGACGAGATAGTACACACATGATGATGACCAGGTGAGATCCAGATTGAGCTATGATCCAGATCCAGTTATGATGACTCTGAGAGATCCAGATTGAGTGATGATCTAGATCCAGTCCAGTGATGATGATCTAGATCGAGTGATGATCTAGATCCAGTGATGATGATCCAGATCGAGTGATGATCTAGATTCAGTGATGATGATCCAGATCGAGTGATGATCTAGACTCAGTGATAATGACCCAGATTGAGTGATGATCTAGATCCAGTGATGATGTTCCATATCAAGTATGATCTAGTGACGATGTTCCAGATCGAGTATGATCCAATGACGATGTTCCAGATTGAGTATGATCCAGTGACGATGTTCCAGATAGAGTATGATCCAGTGACAATGATCTAGATCGAGTGATGATCTAGATCCAAATGAAGATGACCTAAATATGAAGATGACTTGAAGATGAAGATGACAAGAACTCAATGACGATTCAGATGATATAGAGAAGAAGACTTGTGCTAATAAATTGTGTTGAGAAAATACCTTCCTAGCTAAGAGGGAGTGTTGATGTAATTGTAACTTCGGAATGTATTCACTTGTATTTCTTATCTATTGTAACCTGATGTTTATTCCGGGATGTATTTGATTCATGTCATGCCCTGATGTTCCGATCGGGAAGTTTCTATAATGAGACATTCATGTCAAGTCATTGTGGATAACCCTCTCATTGGTCAAGGGTTAAAGTCCCCATATTTGTGGGGCCCTTGGGTTATTAGACTATCATAGTGAATTCAACCCTAGGTGAGTCATTGTAAGTTGGGGCAATAGTCCCCACCATTGTGTTACCCTCCTATTGGTCAGAGGAGGCAAAGTCCCCACAAGTGGTGGGGCACTAGGGTTATTAGACACTCCTAGAGATGTCGGCTCTAGTAAGTAATTGTTAAGTGAGGTCGACATGTTGGAGTGCACTTCAAGTGAACGAAATAATATAAATAGAGAGTGAAAGCCTCTCTATTTATCACTTGCAATACTTACACTCACTCATTGGGGCGCATGAGTGAGACAGGAGAAGCTCTCTCAGTGTGAGAGAGAGAGACTGCTCCAGTCGAGAGTGCATCTTACTATTTTCCGGTTTTACCATTTTGTGCTGATTCTATCTCAGAGGAAGTTGCGGGGTTTTATCCTTTATGGTTTCCCCGAGGAAAACTCTTTGTGTCTCGTGTCTCTTGTGATGTGCTTATGTTTTATTGTTGTGCTTTATATTCTCTTAGTGAAAAGATCCTAATATCATAATGCTAGCTTATATGATGAAAAACTAACACCATCATTGTTCCTCCTTGCGAGGAAATTATTTTCAAACTACACCAATATTGTCATAGAAATATTCAACCTTTAATCAAGATAGAGGCTTGTTCAGCACATCTACAACTTGCTCATCAGTACTCACATACTGGATCTTTATAGATCCCTTTTGTACCATATCCCTTATATAAAAATATCGGATTTCTATGTGCTTCGATTTGTCATGGAATAATGGATTCTATGTCATATTTACACAACTCTGGTTGTCACAAAGAATCACCATGAGGTCCAACTCCATGTCAAATAATCTTGGCATAAGCTTCTGAATCCACATCGCTTCACAACTAGCGGAGCAAGCTGCAATCTACTATGATTTAAATGTATCAAGAGAAACACTGGACAATTTCTTACTAAACCATGAGATCATGGTGGATCCCAGACAAGAAAATCCACCTGAGGTGCTTTTTTTGTATGCGGAACTTCTTGCTCAATCTGTATCCATATATCCATATAATATGTTGTCATGGTCTCTACCATAGTAAAGTCCCAAATCTATTGTACCTTTTAGGTACCTCGTCACATTATTTGTAGCTATCAAGTGAACCCACCTAGGTTTAACTAGATACTGACTCAAGGTGTTCACAACAAATCATATATATGGCCTTGTGTTTGTCATATACATTAATGACCCAATAATCTGTTTGTACCGAATCATATCCACTAACTCTAATGTATTATCAGACAGCAGCTTTAGGTTGGTGTCCATGGGTGTGGCCATGGCCTTACAATCCAATATATCAAATATTTTCAATATTTCTACTACATAATTTCCTTGATTCATAAATATTCCTTATGGGCTTTTCCACACTTCTAGCCCTAGGAAATAATGCATCAATCCAAGATCTTTCATCTTTAATTCTTCAGATAGCTTCTTCTTGCAATATGTGATATGTTTCTCATTACTAGTTAGAAATATATCATCCACATACATTAATAGTATGATTGGTTCATCATCCATAATCTTCATATAAAGGATAGGATCATCTTTACTCTTGGTAAAGCCCATGCTTATCAAGAAGCTATCTATTCTACCATACCAAGCTCTAGGGGCTTGCTTTAGTCCATACATATCCTTTTTCAACTTGCATACATGAGTCACTTTGTGTTCGACTTTAAATCCTTGTGGTTGTTCAATGTAAACCTCTTCCTCAATCATACCATTAAGTAAGGTTGTCTTTACATCCATCTGGTGTAAGTCCCACTTCATCGTGGAAGCAAGTGTCATGATGGTTTTGATGGAAGTGTACATTGCTAGTAGAGAAAATGTATCTTCATAATCAATCCCCTCTTTCTGAGAGAATCCTCTAGCCACAAATCTTTCCTTGTACTTTTCAATACTTCCATCAATAGAATGCTTTATCTTGTAGATCCATTTTGAAGATACCACACTCTTGTTTTCCGATTTGGGTTTTATATCCCAAACATCATTCTTCATTATTGACTGGTATTCTTTCGTCATTGCTTCAAACCATTCTTTCTTCTATGCATTTTCCTTATATTTGGTGGGTTCTTAATGTACAAGGTCACACATCAAAGCTACATAATTGGAATATGGATTTGATCTTTTGCCTGTTCTTGTGGAGCCTTTTGGACCTCCATATCTCTCTTCTTCTTATATGATTTCTCTTACCCAACATGTTTTCTCTCTTGGGATATATCCATAGTAGGGTTTTCCTGAGGTTCTATCATATCATGATATTCATATGATACTATTTCAGGAGAGGGTTCAAATTCTACCATTCTGGGAGGTACATCTTCTTCATGTACTTCTTCAACATGACACCTTGTATATTTCTTAAGAGTTTTCTCTTCATCAAATGTCACATCCCTACTAATATCGATATGATGGAATCCTAAAATGTATATAATAAAGGATTTGGAGACTTCACAGTATTCGACAAATATTCATTTCTTTCCAAAATTATCCAACTTGGTTCTCTTCTCTTTAGGAATATGTACATATATTGGACAGCCAAATATATTTAGATGGCTCACTTCAAGATTCTTTCTTGCATACATCTCTTTAGGAGTCTTGAATCCAAGAGCACTCTGAGATAATATGTTTTGCACATATACGATTGTTCTTGTTACTTCAGCCCATAGGTGCATGTGGAGGTCTTGGTCATGAATCATACTTTTCACTCCTTCCATAATAGTTCTATTCTTTCTTTCCAAAACACCATTTTGTTGACGATTATAGGGAGTGGTTAGTTCCCTCTTGATTCCTTCCTCCTTACAGAATGCTTCAAATTCCTTTGAATTGTATTCTCCACCATTATATATTCTTAGTGTCTTGATTCCCTTTTCTGAAAGGTTCTCTATCAAGGCTTTCAATTCCTTGAAATTCTAGAACACTTCACTCTTGTTTTTCAAAAAGTATATCCAAGTCTTTCTTGAATAATCATCAATAAATGTGACATAATATTCATATCCACTTAATGATATGGAGGGCATAATACCACATACATAATAATGAATTATTTATAATGTACCTTTAGTCTTTGTTTCACTTTTTGGAAAGGGATTTTGGATGTTCTTTCCTCTTGCACATCATTTGCAAGTTCCCTCATGATAAATCTTCATATCTAGTAACCTTGTTACTACCTTGCTCACATAGGGAAATGATTTGTAATTGATGTGAGAAAGCCTCTTATTCCATAGTTCACTTTAGATTGTAGTCTCATGGAAAAGGGATGTCTCTAGATGTCCTTTGACTTTATACAATCTTCCTTATTCTTCTCTAATGACCACAAGATCTTCAAGTGTCTCTCCTTTGGACCACATAAGTACATGTCCATCTATGAAAGCAACTATTTATCCTTTCTTATCTAGATATGATATGGAAAGTAAGTTATTTTCAAACCTAGTACATAAAGTACTTCATTCATCTTCATGGAAGTCCTACAGTCAAGATTGTAGCTTGATTCACCAATAACTTTGATGGGATATTGACCATCATCTCCCAATGATACTTTATGGGGAGATTTATTTTCTTCAAGTCTTGATAGAGTTTTCTTATTCCTTGTCGTGTGCTTTGAGTCACCACTATCAATAAGATATGTAGCTTCTCCTGGTGTTACAGACCCAAAGAGTGCCAAGAATAGTACATATTCATCTACATCTTCTTATTTTGTTGGTCTCTTTCAAGGTCTTCCTTCATTATCATCATCTTCATCTAGATGAGCACAATGTCTCTTGTTGTTTTTGTTCTTCTTTGGTGATGGACACTCTCTGGCTAGGTGTCCTATCCTATGACAGTTGTAGCATTGATACTTTGAGTAATCCTTCTTCTTATTTTGAAACTTATTCTTGGACGGTGTATGATTACCCTTATTGAAGTTTGATTGTTTCCTTTCTTTAGTATGGATGGCTAGAGCCTGATCATATTCTATAAGTAGAACTTATATGTTGGATACTCTAGCTTATCCTTGAATACAATATTCCCATACTATGTCAAACTTCATAGTTTCTTTTCTGGAACACGAAGCCTATATTAATGAGTCCCAAGGTCTAGTGATACCATTGAGAGCAGTCATAACTAGTTCATCCTCATAAAGGATGTCTCCAATAGCACTTAGCTGTTCTCTGAATTGTGAGACCCTTGTGAAGTGTTCTTGAATTGATTCTCCTTTCCTCATCTTGGTGCCCTTCAGTTGAGCTCTTGGATTCATATTTCTGTTGATGTTCCTTCCCTCATACATTCTGGAAAGTGCATCATACATATTCTTTGGTGTCTTCTTAGATGACACTTAAGGATTAGGTGATCTTTAATAGAATCAACAATGATCATGATTTCCTTGACTAGGTATTGTTCATTCTTCTCCTTAGCTTCAACTTCTGTTGGTTTTGCAATCTCATCCTTGATCTACTTATTAAGGCCATTGTCTCTGGGAATGAGACCAATCCTGTACTTCCATGCTAGGAATTTTTCTATGCCTTTCAATTTGTAATCAAGCTTAGTGCTTGGGGCCATCCTGTCTAGTAAGTAACTAAAAATTGAAATTTCTCAAAATGAAAATATGACCTTACTAGGAGATGTGCTTGACTGAGGCGAGTTGGTTGGTCCAACTGATTTTTGGAGATCCCAAATCTTCACCCTTCAAATCCTACTTGCGAGGTTGCAGCTCTCCAAAATTTATGGTTATGGTTTTCTGTAGTTTTCTGGTTCATTTCCAAACTAGGGTTTGGATTTCCCAAAGATTAAACCACCCAAAAAATTCGATCTTGGGATAAATAGATGTTCTCCATGGAGGTGCAACTTTCTATGCAAGTAGATCCTCCAAACTCCAAATTTTTACAAAAACCCTAATTTCTTCTGGAGAGGGAGGAGAGGGAGTTTCGCCTTGTGAAATTTGTACTATTCGGGCTTGCTCTGATACTATGTTAAGATTTCATATGCTAGAATAGATATAATTTGTGTTAATTTCAAATTTACGGTAGTAGCATATCCATAATCACTGATAGAAACACAATCACACGATAGACACAATATTTATCTTGGGAAACCCTCAAGGGGAAGAAAACCCAGCAAAAATTCCCACGTATAAGATGTATGAGATATAACCCCAAAATAATTATTCTCCTCCTTTATATTCTCTCTCTCTCTCCTATGCGCTACACAAGTGAGAGTGTTTGTCTTCAAATGAGAAGCACAACACTTCTATTTATACACATTGAGTCAACTAAATATTACCCTAAACAAGTCGGCCCCACTAAACTTTCTCGATTGAATTCACCTAGGAAGACTCAAAATTGTATTTTATATTTTCATTAGGGTACTAATGACCCAAATTCAATGAAGGATTTACCTCATGAATCTATGATGACCAATTACAATAGTGACACCCCGACAAAAGAATAATAAGATCTCACTTGGGTTGCATCAATAAAATACATTTAGAATATCCTTTGAAGTTGCAATATTCAACACACTTTATATTTATGAGACATAAATATATTGATTCTTACTTGGTAAGTAACGGTCTTGATGGTTATCCTTCTTGTTAAGGTGGATGAGCCTCACCAATGAGAAGGTCGATGGGATTAGTCTCGAAAAACTGAATATAGGCGGTGGCCTTTGAAATATTTTTCCTCTTTCTTGGCACTGATGTTTTTTAGGGGAAGGTTTTCATGTGGAGTTATCTTTTGTTCATGCAGAATATTTTGCTTCATAGCGAGTTTACATGATATTTGGTTCACGCTGAGTTTTGGTCTACATTCATGCATAATTTCAGGTTCAGAGGAATTTCTTCGTATGAAATAATTAAAGAAGAAGTTGCAAGCCCCTTTTATCAGTATAACCATAGCCTGTAAGTGGGTTCCTTTTGTATTATAATTTTTTTATTTTTTTTAGCTATAATGGAGGGTTGAATTCTGGGACCCACACAGTCTCTTAAATCCGTGGTTGGACTCTTCTAAATATCCCAACATAGACATGTCCCTTCTGAATCCCCTTCATATACTATATATTAGATGAACGGTTGAACCCTTGGGAACTGTGCTTGTTTGTTTATGAATAANATATATATATATATATATATATATATATATTATCATTGTTGAAAATATTACCCAAGGAGATTCAACCCCCCAATATTATTGTTTGTATTTTGGAAGAAATGTATATAGATAATTTATTCCTAGCTCTCGAAAAGAAAGAACGACGTTGGATCATCCCTTACATTCTCTTAGACATGGTTACGTTTGGGTACGTATTAACCTTTAAGGTGGAATACCTTTTTTAAAACGGTCACTTGAATAGTCCATTGGTCTAGTTGAAGAGAGAGCTACGACCATCTTTCTTCCAATGAGAAAACGATGTATATAAACATGTTATCCCTGCACTCATGTGGGAAGCGAAGAACCCTACGAAAACTTAAGAAGAGAGCCCATGATATTTGTGAAAGAGTTTCAACTATCCTGAAATGGTGTACAATTAGACTTGTAATCATTATACAATTAGAAAATTCTTTGGTTTTTGCATATAACAAGAAGGAATACAACACTCTTGAGGATTCAACACATAGAGTGTTTACTATCTGTTTTTGAATTTGTGAAAGGGGAAAGATCTGGTTAATCCATTTGCTAGTGCACTATCCCAAAAAAGGTACATGTGTTTTTATTTGTTGTTTGTTTAAGGTTCTATAGTTAGGGAATGGCCCTAACTTGAATAAATACCATGTGCATAAATATTGTTAATTCTGACAGCCACAAGGATAAAGTTTAAGAGGGTCCAACTACACAATAATTGTTTTGTGATACTATTTTTATGCACATTACCTACATTCAAGGATATGTTCCTACATATATTCTTGAATGAAGGGTAATAAACATTCTATATTATAATTATCCTTGCTATAAGGTCAATATAGGGAGTAGGTCTTGGATCAATCTTGGTAAATGGAGTCATAGATAGTTATGATTGAAGAATGTTGAGAAGGGAAATAGTCTCTAGTTCAAATTAAATAAAGATACAATTGATGTGTATTTTTTTATGAATATGGGTGTACCTCAACATCATCAACTTTAATGGTTAAAGAGTTAAATATGATAGCTAATATATTCTCTTTAAGAGGTGGTGGTGATACTAGTAAATTTGTATTTAACAATATCTTACATTTTACATCTTGAACAATTAAAGTAAGAAGAAATTATTATTGTTATAGGTGATACCTGGTTATGACTAAAAGGGAATTCCTTGTAATAAGGAAGAAAAAACATTTTGATAGCGTTCTCTGTGAAAGAGACTTTGAGGAAGAGAAAAATGAGTTGCAACAGTTGTGTTTCATATATGTAACCTTATTTGTCGGATAAAGTAATAAAAACATTAAAAATTCTTAATGGATGTAGCCCCAAGTTGGGGTGAACCATGTATATTAGTTTCTCTCTCTCTTGATTTTGTATTTTATGTGTTTTATTTATGTGAAGTCACCCAAGTTAATGCTCCACAATTTTGAGATGTTTAAAGAATACACATTTTCTTACTTGTACATAATGAACGAACTATGGATCATGTTATCTAATATAAAAGTTAAGGCTTTGCATACATGAAGCATAGAATTGTTATGTTATAACAGAAACTAAATTAATAGTATTGTGTTATCATGAATGAATGATGGACTATATATATAAGTTCTTGTTAGTAAGACCATGAAAGAATATTTTACAATAAGCATGCATTTACTTTCCTATGTAGGATTTAAGAATTGAAGGGGAAGGAACATGAGTGTAATTCCATGTAACTCTTTGAGACTAATGCTTTTGGTTGTTGAGATAAAATTGTTTTTAAAAAAATTACCCCATCTCCCGAAATGGGAAAGAAGAGATTGGGTTTGTTACAAAAAATCCAAATCTATAGGGATCAAATCTTTTGAGGGGTGTGTACAAGATAATGCGGGTCTCTTTTAACACGTCAAATGCAAAAGAAAACTGAGAAAATAAGAATCCATAAACTTACATGCCATATTTTGAGACACTTACACAACGAATCTTGTGATGAGTTAAAAAAATGAAATGTAGGTAATTGAATGATGTTTCCAAATATATATTTTTTTCTACTGAAAATGTTCTTAACTATATAAAATTTGATCTTTTTTAATGGACACTTTTTATTTTTGGGACAAATTATAAGGGATATTTTATGTGGGTGCATCCTTTGAGTTCCTAGATAATGGAATCAACTTAAAAAACTGGTAGAGATATAGAGAACAAATAGTACTAGTGCGCGACTATTTTTCCAAAAATAAAAATTATATATATATATATATATAAGTGATCAAACCTCAAAAATAGTATGCCTATCATGGGTGCAACTTTTGAAGGTCTTAATGCAATTATTTGGAAATGGTTTTTTATAGTATGTAGATGT
>LPNX010614383.1:59671-74572 GCA_001517045.1 Pseudotsuga menziesii | reverse complement strand
CTTTATAAACCCCCCTCCTCCTCTCCCTACCTCTAACTCCCCTCCTTCTCCTCTCTCTCTCTCCCCCTCACATTCTCCATTACTAACCCCTTCTCCACTTTCTCTCACTCCCCAATCCTTGAAACCTAATAACCCCCTCCTAAACCCTAACACCCACACTCACACACATATTCATAGGTCTCCCCCTACCTCTAACCCTCCTCCTCCTACCTATAAACCCCCTCTTCTTCCCTTTACTTCTAACCCCACCCAATCCCTCATATCCCCTAACAACCCATCACTCTCTCTATATATCTCTCTCTCCCTCTCTCACTTGTACCCCTTACCTTTCTATGTACTTATCTCGCCTTCTCTCTCTCTCTAACTCCACTACTCCTCAACCTACACCTAACCCCAATGCACTATCTCTCACACTATGCTCCTCTCCTAAACCATTACTAACCCATATGTAAGATACCTAGTAAAAAAAATTATTTCCTCTAACTAATTCCTTCTTTATTTTCTTTCCTTAGTTTAAGGCTATGTAATAAACTCTTTAGGAGGAAACTTATATTTGAGCTACACAAAATATTTTATTACTTAAAATAATTCTTCTCTCACAACAAGGTAAAAGTATCGCTGGTTGGTCTATTGTTTACTTAGCTCTCACTAACACCATTGAATTTGTCGTGATAGGCATGGCTTAAAAAAATGGAGGTGCCAGTTTATTAGATAAGGTAAACATGTTTTCCATTTTTTATGTTTCTCCTTCAATACACTTACTTTCTTTTTAAAACTTATATACTATTTGTTGGGCTTAGGGAAGACCCGGGTTCTTATGCTTTTTTCTTCGCACCAACAAACAAACCCACAGTGTTGGCCCTTTCGGAAACAACCTGCAAACAGGTTGCAGTCTCACCTGAAACAGCTATGGGGTGCCGCAGAATTAGGTTTCTGCAGGAAAAAGAGGGATATTACTGTACCTTTAGCCTTAACAAAGAATAATTATGCAATACAGAGCTTCAACATTCACTTAAATAGCTTCGCAGTTAGATAAAAAGACAGTTACTTGCTTAACCCTTAACCGGGAATTCACAGCGAAGTTAGTACTTAGCAATATATTTGACTTATCATTCATCTACTTATCAAATGCATAAAAACATAACAGGAACAAAATAAAAGGAACCACCACAACAAAAGATATACGTGATTCACCCCCAGTGTAGGGGCTACATCCACACAACTATGTTTATATTCAACTCTTTACAAACAACACAGTTCTGATCTACGCACTCAACTGTAGATATTCTCAACAACCCAAAACTGCGCACTTAGCTATAGAATATTTCTTCCAAAACCCTCTGCGCACTCAGCTGCAGAGGTCGTCCACGCACTCAGCTGGGACTTAACCTTAAACCCAAAAATAGGCCTTAGCTTCTTCACATCACATTATCATGAAAAAAATCATACTTGACTCCTTTACATAAGTGCCTATTTATACACGTGCACTATTACAATACCATGGGATTAAACCATGGGTACCCAAAAACCATAGGACATTTACAAAAATAGGGGCTTCGATCCAACCCCGAAACCCCTAAGACTATTTTGGACCGCAAATCTGCTGACAAGCTTCATACCAAAACCACGGAGTTGCCAAAACTAAGGACCTTCAAGGTCCACGCCCCAACAAGCCCCTAAGACTCACCAGTGTCCCATCCTGGGACACTCTACTGCTTTTCTGGTGGAATAATCTTGTTGGCGAAGATAGTAAATTTCTTGTTGAGGCTGCACATTATATCTTCGGCTGCTTTCTCCTTCTCCACTATCTCCTCCAATGTTGCTGCAGATGCTTTGTTGGCCTTTTCCTGCACAAATGCATCATACTCCTTTAATACTTTGAGCTGGTTGTCCACATCAGTCCTCAACTCCAAGGCCTCGTTAATAAGGGGATGCATAGAGTTCACCAATAGTGTTTCTTTCCTTCTACAAGACTCAATTTCTCACTGGAGCTCATTGCTATGCTTCACCTTAAGCATCATCTGCATAGGAGGCAATGTCTTGATTTCCACTTTGACTGCATCCAGCTCTGTATGTTGTTGCTTGATGGTTTCTTGTAAATTTTCTACTTCTGGGTTGTCCTGCAAGTTCTCCCAGTCCTCGACACTTTCATCTAGCAGCTTTGATGCACTACTTACAAGATCTGAGATCTTCGTTGCTGAGGCCTGAATATCTCTGTGACATTGTTCCCTGACCTCTGGTGGACTCTCAGAAATGAGGCAAAGTTGAAGCTCTGCAATCTGAGCCTCATGTTCTGCTTTCATCTTCTCTATCAAGCTTCGATACTGTTGTGCATAGTCTTTCAGCTTGACGATTCTTTGCTCTGGTTCTTCTTTAGCCTGCATGTCGAAGTCAGGGAGACTTCGACACGCCTCATCCAATACTCGCGCTAGTGTAGCCCGATTGTTTTCTGCTTCCCTCTTCTTCTGTTCAGCTTCTTCCAACTATGCTGTGAGGCTCTCATTCTGCTTCGTGGAATTCTCTAATTGCATGTGTGAGTAGCTGTCTCATTCTCGGATTTCCTTCATGAGGTCCAATTGACAAAGATGCAGCTCCGGTATAGACAACTTGGTGTAATCTATCTCAACTGTCATGCTCATCTGTGATCGAGATGTTGCATCAGTTATTATAAGGGTTGCACTTGGTACTTGTCCTCTATTGTTTCTGGCTCGCCACTGTCTCGTATCTGGCTGCGCACCTACTGGGTCACTGCTTGATGCAGCACCAATTGTCGATCTTTCTGCTAATGCCTTAAGTTCTTCAATTCATTGTGCTACGCCGGTGAGCGCATCAAGGTGTGTAGCTAAAATCTCTGACAATTTGTTGGTTAATAATTCTATATATTTTGTCAGAGCCTGATCAAGCTCGTTAATCGTCAAAGCGGGCTCTTCGACGATATTCTTTCTCTTCAATGCCTTAGCTTTCTTTTTGGGCGAAGGCTTCATAACCTCCTCCACTTCGGGAGACTTGCGCTTATCTGGGTGATTGGGGTCTGATTTGGTTTTGACCGATTCTTCTTCTTCTTCTTCATCAGCTCCGTCATCTCCACCCTGGTCACCTTCGCTCTGCTATGACTCATCTTGTTCTTCACTCTCTTTGACTGGGTCATTCTGCTGTGGCTGACTGGGACCTGCGCCCACATCTGTTACTGGCGGGACTGGTATGTTGGGCATTGTTCCTGCGTCCTTCATCCATTCTTCCAGCCACTGCTGAACTAATGCGAGGATGTCTTCCTGGTTTACCATGTATGGTAATTTCCACCATGCATGTTTGTTATCTACGCGGGACTAGATAAAGACATTATGCATGTCAACCTTGAAGGTGGCCACTCCCGCATACTGAGAGAATAGCTCATTACTGAACCGTGGTTTTTTAGGATCTCATAGGAAATAATCATCGAATAGAAGGTGAACACGTAGTTCGTCATCTGCTATAAGGCTTTATCCTGTGAAACCCAAAGAGATGCATACCTTGTTGCGCTAGGCATCTCCAGAGGCACATCAACAAATTGTGCCTTGGTAGGTTCTCTCCATCCTACCAGTGCAATAAGTACTAACAACCATGAGTAATGAAAGGGTTTACCTTTCTCCTGCGCATCGCGGACATCTTCAAGCAATTCTCTAGAAATGTACTCTGCCCATTTGTAACTATAGCCTTCGACACAGTTTGCAGCAATACTGACAATTGGGGAAGGTACTTCATTAGGTCTGCACTTTCGCATTAATTTGTATGCTAGGAGCTCTGCGGCGAAGAGAATGTTTTGGTGCTGAATTGTCGAGTTTTGATACCCTTGCTTTCCTTTTGTCAAGCCAAAGCAGTCCTTCATGTGCTGTGCCAGCTTCGTATCTTCGTGTTTTCTGACAAACTCAATCCTAGGATCAGGCCCTTCCTTCGGCAAGCCTGTAATCCTATGAATCAGCTCTCCATCAATAGCTATTTTATGGCTTCCTATCCATAGGTGCCCATCATGCACCAACACCAATAGCTGCTTGACCACCACGGTAACCTGCGTGCTGCGACCAAAGTGTGGGACATTCAGCATCTTCAATAAGTCAGCTTACTCCAAGCCAACAGTCCACTATTTCACTTCGAGTAATGTCATTCCATCCTCCAGATAATGGACAGAGTGCAAGTATTTCCCAGGTGCGAACTGCGGAAACTTCCCACGATCATTCATATCATGGTCTGCGTACTTGAGCTGGTCTAATTTTCCTGTCATCATTCCGACCAACTTCACACCCTGTGGCAGCGAAGGGGTGTGTAATGTGAACTTGGTTGTCCACTGAGGTGGCTGAACTCCTGGTCGAACAGGAGGAAGATATGGTGGATGTTGCGATGCAACGTTCTCATCCTCACTGAAGTCTTCAAAACCTTCAGGTGGGAGCTCTGTCGAACCAAGAGGATTCATCTTGGGATCCTTCGATGTCTTTCCTGATGGCTTATGCCTTTCTTTGTTCTGCTTAGAGTGAACTTCAGCCTTAAATTTATTTCTGGTTGATCGTGTCTGCATCGGTTGATCCAGCGCTGGGGGAGTCTCTTCGCGAGGTGCGGATGCAGGTGGGTTGCTCATAAGGTTTTGCAGACCCCTCTATGTGAATTCGCTCAACAATTCCTGGACGTCGCGATCAGCTGACATGGACTCAACTCAAGATAATGTGTAATGTAACATTCGCAGGCCTGGGTGGCTTCTTATGGAATCCAACGACAAATTCTGCCATAACCGTGCATTAAAGACACCAAATCTAACCGAGCGGCAGTGTATCTTGTCCAAACGATGCTAGATTCCTTAAAATATCATCATTACAGGTAGTTAATGCAGTTAACGTACCGGTACCGCCAAATCTGATTTTTTCCAACGGTCATATTTTAAGCTTCGACACACCTCTCTTCTTCGGCACAACCAAGAACTTTGGCTTCGCCACAATAAGGACCTTTGACATAGCTTCATTATAGTCTAGTACCCAATTTCAACTGTTCTTGGTACTTAGACTCTTCCTCGTGCTATTACTTCTGATCCGAGGGTACAGGCCCGTCCTTGTACTTCTTTAATCTACTTCCATTCACCATGGAGGGAAAAATTTCTCCATTCAATTTAGCTAACTGAACTGCACCACCATCGGTAACTTTCTGAACTATGTATGGTCCTTTCCAATGTGTCTTGAACTTACCTGCGAACTTCATAAATTTACTGTCGTATAAGGGCATAAGATCACCATTCTGAAAATGCTTCTTCTTAATGTGTCTATCATGCCATGTTTTTTCTCTAACTTTCTGTACTTGCTGCTGGAACCCTGCAATGAATCTATCTTCTTCTAGTTCTAGTATCTTTGCCAGCCTTTCATTTAACATGGCTAGATCATCCATCTCTGTGAAGGAATATATTATGAGGGTAGGAACAATGTATTCCATGGGAATAACTGCTTCTTATCCATATACCAGCCTAAAAGGTGTGTGGCCTGTCAACTTCTTGCAAGTGGTTCTATAAGCCCATAATACTGCTAGAATTCTGAGATCCCAATCATTTTTGTTAACATTGAAAACCTTTGTCAGAGTGTGCTCAAGAATCTTGTTAAAGGCTTCGACAGTTCCATTTGCTTGAGGATGGTAAGCAGTACTCTTCTGATGATATACTTGAAATTCTTCAGTCAATGCTTCAATAGTGTTATTCAGAAAATGTGATCCTTGATCACTCATAAGAATTCTAGGACACCCAAACCTTGACAAGATATTATCAAATATGAACTTCGCAGTTGTAACAGCGCTACAGTCCTTGACTTGTTGAGCTTCGACCCAACGAGTAAGGTAATCAGTTGCTATAATAATGTATCTTGCTCTATATTTATTTGAAGGGGGATTGATTGGTCCAACAAAATCAATAGCCCATTTGTCAAATGCTTGTAAAGTTACCTGTGGAACCAGAGGCATCTCATCCACCCTGGATGGTTTTGCTGTCCTTTGACAGATATCACAGCTGCAACAATACTCTCTTGCATCCTTATGAATCGTAGGCCACCACAATCCAGCTGTCAGAATCTTTTTTGCCGTAGCTTTTCCTGCATAATGACCTCCTGCTGCTCTAGAATGTGCCTTATCCAAAATCAACGGTTTTTCATGCTCCAAGACACATCTGCGCAGTATTTCATCTGGTCCCATCTTATATAGTTGTCCTGCTATCAAGGTAAAGTTAGCTGCTCTAACCACCAGCTGCTTCTTCTGTTGTATTGTCATCTCAGAAGGTGCAAAACCTGTAGACAAGTACTGAACAATATCCTAAAAATAGTCATCAACCATCTAGATGGAAAACAACTGGGCATCACGAAGACCTTCTTCCAAACTAGTGGGCTCTTCTCCTGACTCAAGCCTCGACAAGTGGTCAGGCCCCAGGTTAAGTCTTCCTGGATTAACTATGATCTCAAAGTCATACTCCTGAAACAAAATCATCCATCTGCATATCCTTCCACCTAACACAGGCTTGTTAACCAAATACTTCAAAGAATAATGGTCAGTGAACATCTTAAAATGAGATCCTAACAAATAACGTAGAAATTTCTACAAAGCATAAACCATAGCTAGACCTTCTCGTTCCGTCGTAGTATAATTCTTTTCTACTGTGGACAATTTTCTACTTGCAAAAGTAATAGGGTGATAAATATTACCTTCACCTGACTGAGCCAATACTATACCTAAAGCAATGGAAGATGCATTGGCATGAACATGAAACTCCTTACTCTAGTCAAGGAATAATAAGATAGGGGTAGTTACCATCTTTTCTTTTAAAATATCCAAGCTTTCCTGACATTCAGGTGTCCATTCAAACTTAATATCTTTCTTCAATTGCTTTTCCATAGGGGCTGTAATCTGAGCATATCCCTTAATGCATTTCTTGTAATATCCAGTATGACCAAGCATAGTGCGAAGTTGCTTAATAGACTTCGGAGGTGGCAAGTTCACAGTAATGGCTATATTCATAGGATCCACCATTAATCCTTGCTTGCATACAATGTGACCTAGTAGAATTCCAAAAGGTGCACAAAAGATACACTTCTTCAGGTTCAATGAAATCTAATGCTGTCTACACTTGTCTAGCATAAGTATTAAACTGGCTATGTGATCATTCAATAAACCAAAGATAGTCCAATCATCAAAGTAAACTTCCAAGAACTTATGAATAAATTCCTTGAATTCAGATATGACTACTCTGGAAAACATAGCAGGTGCATTCTTCAATCCAAAGGGCATAACAGTACACTAAAAAAGATCCCATTTCTACAGCGAAGGTTGTTTTATGTCGATCCTCTGGAGCAATTCTGATCTGATGGTAACCTAAAAATCCATTAGTGAAAGAATACACCTCTTGACCTCCGACATTGTCTAAAACTTCATATGTAAAGGGAGTAGGAAAAGGATCATGTAAGCAGGCATCATTCAGCTTCCTCAGATCAACACAGATTCTGATTTCTCCCTTGGTCTTCTTTTCTTGTACCACCATAGGGCTGACCCATTTGGACTCTTCGACAGGCTCAATGATTCCTGCATCGAGCATCTTATCTAGCTCCATCCTAAATTTTTCTTTATACTTAGGGTTCAGCCTATAAGGGCGCTGCTTCACAGGCTTCACATCAGCTTTCAAAGGGATTTTTATTACTCCTCTATCACCAAGGATACCTTTCATTTCTGAGAACTTCGTCGGAAACAGGTCCTGATACTCATGTACTCATGGAGGAGTTTAGTCACTTTGCTCACCATTTCTTCGTCCCAATAATCTCCAATGGTAGCGTACTTAGGGATTTCTTCTGATCCAATGTTTACTTTCCTTGTCTTCAAGGGATGAGTTACTTCAAGTGATTCGACTGCTGGTCCATGTACTTCGTAACGTCCTTTTGACTCAGGAATATTAATGTTACGAGGGTCATCGTCTTCATCAATGGTTAGGTTATAGAATTCTACCGCATTAGCTTCTTGTTCCTTCCAATCAATTTGGTACTTGGCTATTTCTTTATCATCAAACACCTTAGTATGGATCAACCTAATAGTTGCATCCAAAGCAAGGAAAACCTCATTAATAGAAAATGTGAGAACAAAACTATCGATAAGGCTAACCCAACTTACAGTACCATGACGAATCTCCACCTCTGCATACCAATTTTTTGCTATAGGTTCCAGAGTGTGTACAAACCTATGTACCCATTCTTCACAAGGTACATGCTTCCATGCTTCATAACACTACTCCAAATGTTCCTAAGGGCTAGTCTTACCATTAAATCTGCTTCGTACCTCCTGAGGTTGATCCATGAATCTCAGGCGAAGAAACTTTTAGCAAGCTCTCCAACTATGAATATACTTTTTATGACCATTCCACCATCTGGTAGCTGTGGCTCTGAATACTGAGTCTAGAGTCTCCATTTTCTATGAATCTGGTACTTGCTCTGAGAATTGTACGATAAAATCTTCTGGGTTTGTCAAGCCATCAAAACTAGGTAAGATTCTTGGCTGTGAGCCAACCCATCTGATAGACTTGGTAATTCTTGCACATCGATGTCCATGCAGCTCATAAAGTCGATTCTGCTAATTCTCTAGGCCTTCGTCTGAATCAGTCATGCAAGAACTGTCACACTGCCAATCCATTATACCTTCATCAGTAGGGTTAACATAGTCTTCTTCTTTAGCTGTGATCTTGTAAATATGATCTAAAACATCCTGATCTTCATCTCTGACTGGCTCTGTATACCTTTCTCCTTGAGAACGGTCCAATGGTACTATGACTCTCAAGCCTTTTCCTTCAAAAGTCATATGTCTATTCTTAAGGTTGATTACTGCATCATAGTCTAGTTCCCATTCAATTCCTAGCAATGCTGGATAAGGGTTGCTATCATCAATTATTTCAATGACTTCAAAATCTGCTAAGGTACTGACTCCATCAATATCCACTGGTACACTAGGGAATCTTCCCAGGGGCACAATATTCTGCTGATTGGCTAATCTCAGTTGTATAGGGGACCATTCAAGCATAGGTTTTCCCATTTGTTCCCATGTCTGCTTAGTTAGGACATTCACTTCTGATCCCAGGTCTAAAATGATATCAGTCACTTCATAGTCTCCTATCTGAGCATGAAATCTCATTTCTCTTCCAGTCCTTCTAACTCTATTAATACTTTTTCCTCTATCAGAGCTTTGCTGAGGTTCACAAGACTGAATAACTTTCTATAACTCATTCAAAGCATTTTGATTTCTTAATAGCTTCATACAACTCTGTAAAAATGATGTCAGCCTACTTACTTGATCCGACGAAGCTTCTTGAAACTGTAACTGTCGTTGATGCTGTTGCGTAGTTGCTACTGATGTTCTTGGATCACCAAAGTTTTTTTTAGCTTCCATAAATGTTCCTTTTTCTCATCCAACATCGAAGGCTGGAATTTTCTCTGGGGTCTGATGGACCCAAGCCTCGTCAGGTTGTTTCCCCTTATTCTGCACTTGCGTCGTAGTTCCACTCCTTGTAACAACGTTAATGGCCAGGCCAGGTCTTTTCTCTATAGTAATCATCTAAACATTCTGAGTAGGAGCACCATTTCTTTTGTGTATCTTGGCTATCAAATGTGGGAATTTCTCAATCACGTGATCGACTGCTCTACAATATCGACATGTCGTAGTTGGGTTCTGACAGTCTCTAGCTACATGTCCTGCCTGATTACAGTTATAGCAAATAACATGGCCTCGTCCTCTTCCAGGCATACGACCATGACCATGACCTCTGAGATTCCCTCGACCTAGTGTACTACCATGTTAACCATATCCATCATTGCGTTATGCATCGGGTTGTACCCTATAAGCATCATAGGTTCACTCTCTCATGAGGTCAAAGCTACAACATTCGTCTTCATTGTGTCCAACTGACTTACAGAAATTGCAGTAGGGATTCTTAGGTACTTGAAGATATCTCTGCAGCAGATAGCAATCTTCAGGTCGATGCTGGCTAGTTGTTCTACAGATCTCACAATATAAGACATTAGGGTTAAACGGGTTCAGTGCACCCGTATTCAAATAATTTCTTAATGCAGGACACTATTCTTTGTCATGACCCTCTGTCTTACATCGTGTACACCAGACCTGTTCTCGAATAGATTTCCCTTTTTTCATGTCACGAAGCTCCAAAGCCATTTCTGCTAGTTGTGCATGTATCTGGGCTATTCCAGAATTATCTCCAACAGGAGTTGTTTCAAGTTTCATAGCAATTTCCAACGCTTCTTGCTGATCAGAAACAGTCTATTGCATAAGTGGAGTCCTTATATGAGGCAATAGTGCTACAATGAACCATTCTTTATGCTGTTCTATTCCAATAGTGAAATTAACTTGATCCAACAGAACCTTGAACCTCTGATCAAAGTCCCAAACTGATTCACCTCGCTTCTGCTAAATTTATTTCAGTTCAGTTATACACTGTGACTCCGATTTAGGCTTCTTGAATTCTTTGATCATTTTTTTTTAATATCAACCAAGATATAGTTCTGAGTACTGGAAAAATTCATAAACCAAGTCAACGCTCGGTCTCTGAAAGAGGTGACCAGTTGTTTTGTTCTTGTATTTTGATCCATAATATTCTTAGCAATCCAAACAGCTTCGCATAAGAACCAAAACTGCTCTGGATCTTCTGATCCAGTTCCTTTAAAGACTAGGAGCTTGATATGATCATTCACATGGGCCATAGTGGATCAAGGGGGGGGAGGAGGGGGAGGAAGAGGGGGAAGACTGGTAACAGGGGGGAGGGAACTTACTGAGGTAGACTGACCTACGACAGGACTACTCGGGCTAGGGTTACTTTCAGACTGCGAAGGGTTCTCAGGGATAACAGATCTTCGCTGCGGAGTTATAGGAGGGTTTCTAACAAAAGGGGTTTCTTCAAATTCAGAATTTTTTGGGATTAATGAGGTATAATCGGTATTCTGGCCTAGGGTATAGGATCCAAGATTTCTCTTGTATCTTTTACCGTTGAGAAGAAAACCACTTTGCTCGTCGAAGTCACTTTCACTTTCAAACATAGGTTAGTAGCAATAAATCTAGCAATCTGATTGGATAAGCAATATGCCTTTCTCAGCCAAGAGCATTTTAATTTTCAGACTTAATGAATTCAGGTACTTACCCCTTGGTCCTTTGAAAAACTGTCTTTCTTCTTTGCTGAAACAAGTATGTGTGTCGATGACGAACTCCGTCACAAATGCTTCAAGGGTTCACATTGTCCAGAAGTCAACAGCTCTTGATACCGCATTGTTCACACTTTTCAACAGCTTAATCCTTTCTGGGTCCAGTCAGGGGACTAATCTTCTTTGAAGTTTCTCTTTCTTTCTGTCAACCTGGATAACCACTGGTGCAATTCTATGTGGATACTAGCAAAGAAAATTTCAAAAATATCAGTAAAAACGTACCTTTGCAAGAATTCGTCTGAGCTATGATGAGGGTCCTTATTCTATTGTTTAGCAAATTTCAGATAAGTATCTCTAACCCAGTCACTGATTTCTTTTACTAAGGGCCTCCAAAACATATCCCTCTAGGTACAACGTAGATCCCTCTTGAAGCAGATACTGGTTCAACCGGCAATGGAACCAATTTGTTGGGCTTAGGGCAAGCTTGGGTTCTTATGATTTTCTCTTCACACCAACAAATAGACCCACAGTGTTGGCCCTTTCGGCACCAACCTGCGAACAGGTTGCAGTCTCACCCGAAATAGCTATGGGGTGCCACAGAATCAGGTTTCTACAGGCAAAAGAAGGATATTATTGTACCTTTAGCCTTAACAAAGAATAATTATGCAATACAGATCTTTGACATTCACTTAAATAGCTTCGCAGTTAGATAAAAAGATAGTTACTTGCTTAACCCTTAATCGGGAATTCACAACGAAGTTAGTACTTAGCAATATATTTGACTTATCATTCATCTACTTATCAAATGCATAAAAACATAACAGGAACAAAATAAAAAGAACCACCACAACACAAGATATACATGGTTCACCCCCATTGTAGGGGCCACGTCCATAGAACTGCGTTTATATTCAACTCTTTACAAACAACACAGTTCTGATCTGCGCACTCAGCTGCAGATCTTCTCAACAGCCCAAAACTGCGCACTTAACTGCAGAATCTTTCTTCCAAAACCCTATGTGCACTCAGCTGCAAAGGTCATCCATGCACTTAGTTGGGACTTAACCTTAAACCCCAAAAATAGGCCTTAGCTTCTTCACATCACATTATCATGACAAAAATTGTATTTGACTCCTTTACATAAGTGCCTATTTATACAAGTGCACTATTACAATACCATGGGCTTAAACCATGGGTACCCAAAAACCATAGAACATTTACAAAAAGAGGGGCTTCAATCCAACCCCGAAACCCCTAAGACTATTTTGGACCGCAACTCCACTTACAAGCTTTGCACCAAAACCGCGGAGTTGCCAAAATTAAGGACCTTCAAGTTCTGCGCCCCAACACTATTATCCTACTAAAGTTGTTGAGGGTTGCTGCAGGTGGTGTTTTTGTCACAAACCTACTCTTCTCTATCCACTAACAAAACTACTCATTCCAGGTCTGCTTTAAACTATGGATAAGAAAGTTGAATCCAAGTTCCAACATACACACTAATTTAGAAGTGATTATCAAAAAACCTTGTTGAAAATCATGGCTTATCTATTTTATACTATGGTTTTTAACTAGGTCATCAAACCTATTACAGCACCTAGATTCTAAGTTTTATCCAAGGATATTAGGCCTTGGAGGAAAGGATAACCTTTAAACCAAGTTTGAATTACCCTAAAAGGGAACTGTAATCAAGAAAAAAGGTTAAACATGGTGCCAACGTGTCTCTCAGGAATGTAATGCCTGTCATTATAGCTCTATCCAATCAATTGAAAGTACCATCCCTTGTATCTTCCAAGAGACTTATTCATTAATGTTATGGAGGATTGACGTTTAACTCGTCTCAATGTGAATGTACCTTCCAAACTATGATCCTTGAAGTGTGTTAATAGTAGGAAATTGGTCATTACTCGACCTTTGTCACTACTGATCTCCTCCAAGGAGGTTCTACAAGCTCTAGTGAGGGCAGTAACTACTATAGGGCTTGGGTTTACCAACAGGTTGTCCTCACAAGATTTCTTTGGTGATAAATATCTGAGACTCTTACTTGGTCACCACTCTCCTAGTTTGGAAGGTTCTACTAGTGAATATTTCGTAGGTGGAAGGACTCTTAACTCCTGAAACAATTCTGGCTTCCTTCCAAGTTCATATAACCACAAAACCCTTTTATGAAAAAAACATGTTATCTTCATAAAGTTTTAAAGCGTTACAACCTTTCTAACTCTAAACTCTCTGGTTGCAGATTATGTTGTTGGTTCTTTAAGGCATTATGGTGTCCAACGTGCCTTCGAGTAAGCAATATTCCAACCACTGTCTATTTTTCCTTCGTTGTGTATGAATAACTTGGGGAGTGTGATGGGGCCTCTAAGTTTGTGAGGAAATGAACCGTGACCTTTCATGGGTTCTCGACATTTTTATAAGTGGTACTTATATTGCATTTAAATTTCTTAAGTGACTTCAATCCTCTGCTATGGGGGTATTCGTGATATCTGTAAAGACTAACTAAGAATATGGTTTAAGTTTTGTTTTGAAGACTATCGGGATATCCAACCCTACCTGTGATACGCTAAATACTTTTTCCTACGAGAAGCCATTCCGATGATGAACTCTAGCTTAAGGCTTATAACAAAGTCTGTAAATTTTGTTAAGGATAAGTAAAACTCTATTTACCCTATCTTTAATTGTGTAAAAATAATTAATTTTATGGTTTTTATTTCCTTTCATTGTATATTTACTTATTGTTTGAATTTAAGTATTATCTACCTAATGAATAACTCGTAGTTATTGATGTTTACTCTATTTTTTATGGATCATTTTTTCTTTTGATACAAGATTGAAGTTGCATTCTATTATTATGGTTCAGAGTATTTATACTGTAAGTTACCCAAATATTAGTACAACCCACATTAACCTATATGGTTTATTGTTTTAGTCAACCAATCATAGGATATTCTCCTGTAACCAAAGCATTAGGGTTTGAAGTGAGATTTTCCAAACTCTACCCATACCCACTTGTGCATAGGAGGTCAATCTGCTGATCAACAGTTCATAGTTGTAATTTATTAACCCAATTTCTATGTTTCATAAATATATAGCAATGATATGATGTGATTAATTGATATTATACTATGGGGATGTGGGCTCAGATGCAAGGATTTTAGTGCAGAAATTTATTTTATTCTAACTTTATTTGTCTTGGGTTAACAAAATACGACAATGTACTGCTATAAGCAAGAAAGATTCCAATACTATATGTTTAATAAAGAGGTCGATATTGGATCTAGTAACTGTTAGTTGCATCAGATCTTAACGATACGCACTGAAATTGTAACCTTCTTTCTATAGTAATATATTCTTGTGTTCCACTTTAAAAAGTTTAACTTAACCCACGACAGATATTTATATTAAGATCACGAATCTACCATACCAGTCATTCTAACTATATTCCTTTGATGTGATACTTAAGGGTAAACCAGGATACCTGAATAGGGAATCGAGAATATTTAAAGTTCAAAAAAGGTAATCCAGTCAATAAGATGAAAAAATTAACACTTCATATCAAAAGGGATATTACAAAAAAGTTGTAACTCAATATTACCATATATATTAACAATTACAGTTAAGATTATAATACACTTGTAAGATTTACCTTAACCTAATATCCTCCTAAAGCATTATTTTCTTATTCTACAATATACATGGAAATGAATAAATGTATTTTTTAACACTGCTA
>LPNX010614383.1:0-52505 GCA_001517045.1 Pseudotsuga menziesii | reverse complement strand
ACACTGTCCCTACCTCTAACCCCCTCTCCTCCTCCTCTGTCTCTACCCCCTCTTCTCCATTACCTATCCCTCTCTCTCTAACCTAAACAACCACACTCCACACCTATAAATACCTCTCTCTAATCACCCTAAGTTCCCCTCCAAACCCCTACCTGCCCCCCTCTCTCCCTCCCTCCCCACTAACTCTTACTAACCCCTTTTCCACTCTCTCTTACTCACCAACTCATCCAACTACACCTAAACCCCACCCCCCTACCAGGTTAGTAACAAGTTCTTGAATAATATTTTTTTTTCATATTTTTATTTCATATATGTAAAAATCTATTGATCTGTACATCTTTATTGCCTATCTACCAGGTACGGGTTTGCAACTTCGTGAAGTAATTCTTTGAAAAAGACACAACAGTTTGTAAAACATGTACATGTGGCCCGTTGGCAAGATGATCAATTTAGAACGGGAAGGGATACATTTCCTATTGCAAACATCCTATTGGTTGTTGATTTTTTCAGAAAACTACACTCTTCAACTGCAAAACGAGATTCATAGTCAATATTATCACTTAGACTAGGTCAACATAATGGTCCATATCACCTATAGACATGGGGAAAATAATACTGAAGAAAAAAGCGTTATATTGAAGGATTATCACTTTTACATAAGTGATGACATGTGTCATGACTTGGATTTTGTACAACATAGCTTTCAATTGTTCTAGAATCATCTGAAGGATAAAACTATACATATGGAATAGCATTGGATTTGGTCTGGTGGTTGTGCAGGGAAATTAAAAAATGATCATGTATTATAATAGTTGTGTATTCTCCACAAGAGGCACAAGGTGCTACACATTTGGAACTATTTTGAGACCGAACATGAAAAAGGGGAACATGATGGAGCAGATGCATGCATCAAGATAGTATTATGTAGGCAATAAATGAAGTTCATAAATATTTTGTTCATATGAGATGAAAAGACGATTGTTAAATGCTCTTCTTCAGTAATGGGGCTGGGATCTAGAAGGAAAGAAGACCAATCATCTCAAAAATCACATGTACTTAGATATTTTTTGGGAGGTGTTCGATGTAAATCAATCACATCTATATGAGTGCAAGACCATCCAAGGAACTCATACATTCCATTCAGTTAGAACATTAAACAATGCTATAGTTGAAATGTTCAAAAGGAAACACTCTTGTTTTTGTTATCCATGTAATAGTGGTGAAATGGACAATTGTCAATCCACATATTGGGTTGACAGTTGGGATCCTGTATTAGTCCCCATTGGTCAAAAAACAACTACAAAATTATCCCAGTTGGAGGAGTACAAGTCAATTATTTAACCTGACTATGACCACATATCAGATCGCCTACAACAAGGTTCAACTAATATGTTGATAAATTTTAAATGTTTGATGACTAGTTGTGTTTATTTGGATAGCTCATAGTTTGGCACTTAATTTTATGCAGGGAACATATATGCAGTGGTTTCTCTGAGAGGCAATGAATGGTGCACCGACTACTAGCTCACAAGTTGATTGGATGGGAAGAAGACCCTCATTATCTCATTAAGAGACTCATACGGAAATGATTTTCGAATTGGGTCGATGGTTATAAAAGGAGAATATTTGGCATGGGTTTCCCATGCACAAAAGAAAAAAGGTTATGGATTTAAATATTATAGACCAAGACAAATTGTATACCACTTTATGAACTTATTCATTCGAAGAAACCTACAGCTGTAAATAATGTCAAGAAATAACTCATCAAAGTCATGATACTTATTTCCTTACTCTGAGCACGAGAGGCTAAAGGATACCATTGGTATTAGAGGTGATCCCGATGGTCTAGTCGAATGATGACAAGTAGGTAGTCAGCTATTTGGTATGCATGGTATTTTTGTACTATGTTATAAGTATGTGATGTACATGTACATGTCATGATTTTGGTTTCATGGTCTCATTTATTATTTAGAGATCGATAGATTGACAACTTGATAGATTGATAAATTTCATAGATTTGTACAACTTGATAAATTGCACAAGCTTCATCATGGATTTGTTGTATTATATCCATACTTACAAGACTCATGCCATGTATCCCTGGACCATTATCTATCCCAATCCATTCGTGTCTAAACCATTATGTTACAAATATGCACCAAAGTCCAAGAAACCCTTCTATAAACCATGGAACCCTAGTTTTCATCTCCCTCATATGGGATATATCTCTTGCATCTACCTTGAATCTCGAAGTTAGTCCTCCAAGGAAATTAGTCAACAAAACAAGTTTTCATGGAAATTCCTAATGCAAGTGTTAAAATAAGGTATAAAAATATTCCCATGCTTAATAACCCTGGCCAAGCCTAGCCTAGAAATCCTAACTTACAAACCCTATAGCCAATCCTAGTAACCCTAGTGCGTACCATAAACCCTAGCTTGAATTCTAAACCCTAAAAACCCTAGTTTGTATCCTAGAGCCTAGTTTGTGTTTAAAATCCTAGAAACCATAGTTTGTAGCCATTAAGTACCATCTATAGATCACTAATACCATTTATTTGATGTCACCATTGACCAATATCTAGTATCAAACTTTTAATCCTTTACATATTTTCCCTAGGCTCGACTTCACATTTGTCCATGAATGGATATTGGAATCTACTTGTTAACATACATAAAATAAAAATTATGGTTTGGATCGACAAAAAATCGACTCAATTTTATTTAGGACATTAGGGTAGTGCGAGGAGTGGCCCTCTTCTCTGGATCCATGGAGAGGGGATCCTCTTTTAGGTAAATTTGGAAACTAGTGTTCTGCTCACTAAGGGAATGTGAAATTTTTGCACATAGGGGTCAACTTTGCAAATTTATTGATCGATAAATTGTGGCTAGTGTTCCCACATGGAACTACCTAAATATACTTGCATGACCCCCGTGTTAACCCAAAAAATTACCCGACTAGCTCTACATGACCTACACCACACAAAGACATGTATTCCACTACCCTCATTGGCCCCCACTTCCTTGTAAAGGCTCATAAAAGGGCTTAAAAACCCATAAAAGAGCCTAAATAGATCTCAAAGGGGCTAAAGCCTTAAAAAAAGGGGCTAAATCCCCCAAAAGGGGCATAAAAACCTCAAAGGAGCTAAGAAATGGGTGAAAGGGGATTAAAACCCTAGAAAGGGGCTAAAGCCTTGACCAGGGGCTTAAAACCCTAAAACTCAGAAAAAGCTATAAATACAAGGGTGGGGGTCACTCTCAAAACATTCATTCTCTGCCTACCATTACTCTGCCCTTATGAGTGCCTTGAGGAGCCAAATATCTCAAGGCATTCATACCTCTCCCTCACTTGCTCCATTAGCCAAATCCCATTCCATAGAGAGGTAGCTTCCTGCTAGGGCATGGTGGCCCATTTCTCCAAAGATAGAAGGTATACCATGAATTTTTGTTGTTAGTTTTTGTTTTGTAGGTTGTTTTACATGCAGGTAGTTTATTGCTAATAGTGTGCTGTAGGTTCTCCATTAATAACATGTTGTAGGTTTATTTATCTAATATTTTATTGCATGGTTTCCATGGATCAAAGCTAACCCTTTCTTACAGGTTTCCCTTCCATCCAAAAGACTCTATCCTTCCTTCCTATAGACAGAAGGTAGGTGCTTCTGCACGTATCGAGGGTTTTCCCTGGACTACAGTTTGGAGACCATACCAGGTCAATCCCATAGGATCCCTAGGTTTAGTTAGTTTTTTAGATTGTTTAAGTAGTTATTTAACAATTTTATTTCCATTTATGTTACTGGGTGAGCCCTCTTCAGGCCAACCCGAGCCCGTTCAACTGCAGTACCAGTTACTATTGGCCATTCTCAGCTCTGATTCTTAAAATTTTCCACTTTCGGGCCAAGTCGCTGCTTTAGGGCTTGGAAGAGCGACCTAGTCGCTCATATTTTACCTATAAGAGTGACCCCCTCACTACATTGCCCGTAACCGGAGCAACCTACCTCTGTAGGATGAGTCTCCTATTCCATGTTAGAATTTTATCATTCAAGCTAGCATTATGTTAGGATATTTAACTGAGAGAATAACAAGCACAACAATCAAACACAAGAGACAATGGACACAATGTTTTTCCTTGAGGAAACCATAAATGAAGAAAACCCCGCAACTTCCTTAGAGATAGAATCAGCACCAAAAGTAAAACCCCAAAGCAGTAATATGATCTCCTGAAAATAGTAGTCTCTTTCTTTCCAGCCCCAGCAACTTATTCTCCCTCAGCTATGCACTGCAACTTAGTGTGAGTAGGTGTGTGATAAATAGAGAGGCTCACTCTCTATTTATACTAATTCTTGACTTCACAATAAATCACTAGGGCCGACTTCACTAGGAGAGTCTAAAACCCTAGGGCCCTGAAACTGCGAGGACCTTAACCCTTGATCAATAGGAGGGTTACCCATAATGAATTGACATGACTTGTTTCTATTATAGAAACTCCCGATCAGAACATCGGGGCATGACATGATTCAATTACATTACAAACACTTTCCAGAATAAACATCGGGGTACAATACATAATATATACAAGTGAATACATTCCGAAGTTACAATTACATCAGCACTCCCTCTTAACTAGAAAGGTATTCTCTCGACACAATTTATCAACAAAAGTATTCTTCTCTGTATCATCTAGATCATCATCGAGTTCTCGTCATCTTCAAGTCATCTTCATCTTCAGGTCATATTTATCTTCAAGTAATCTTCATCTAGATCTGGATCTGGATCATCATCACTGGATCTAGATCATCACGCGATCTAGATCATCTCTGTTGGATCAACATCACTGGATTTGGATCATCACTCGATTTGGATCATCATCAGTGGATCTAGATCATCACTCGATCTGGATCATCACTGTTGGATCATCATCACTGGATCTAGATCATCACTCGATTTGGATTATCACTAGTGGATCATCATCACTGGATCTGGATCATCATTCAATCTGGATCATCACTGGGTCGACATCACTGGTGCTATCTCATGATTCTTCTCATCACATGAAGTTCTACAGAGACAACCCTTTTTCATGCTGGTTGTAGGCCTAACCTCCATGTAGGTCTTCTTCAGCACTTATATCTGACCCTAAGTTAGAATGGCCCACCCAGTACTTACATCTGACCTTGACTCATCAGAAAGGCACGCTCAGCACTCACATCTGATGATGAGAGGAACACATTCACCATCATGTCAGAATGGCCCAGTGTCACGTCCCCATGCCTCTGACCGACAAATAGGACGTGACTACAAGCTTCAAACACACGGGCTAAGAGCCCCATGAACATGTACAGGCATAAAATTTGCTGAAACAAAATGCTTAAACAAAATTTGCACTAAAATATGCACACGGGATTGTTTATCATGCACAGATGCAATTTAATCATCATACACAGCGAAAAACTAACAGCATTCATACATGCATGTATGCATTTAACATGTTCATCAATTTCATTAACATAAATTAAGATTGCAGAGGTAGAATGGAAAAAATCACTTATCTTATGATGAATTCATTCTGCAACCAACTACATCATTGCAACGTTCCACCCAACCATAGGCCAACGTGCTCCTTAAACTCTCAACAGGGCTGCCACGCCCGAGCTGGGCATGATTCTCCAAGGAATAAGGGAACATCAGGCTTACACATAGCCAAGAATATACAAACATAGCCAAGCCAACACAGTTGGGTTTATCAGTCCATTAAGGAGTTGGAGAAGGTAAATTGCTAAGCTAGTGAGCTCATTACAGAGCCAAGAACACCTAGACCAGAACTAGCCCGACCTCTAAGACACCCAAACACACCTAACACAAGGAATCAGTCCCTTCTCTACTACACAGTCCCTCAGGCCCTGCATTCCCTTCCAGTGCTATTCAGGGGTGATGGGGAAGAAGGCCAGCCCTCTAGCTCTGTCTGTGTGGGGTCTAGCCACCAGGTTTATCAAGAAAAACTCAGCCCCATCCTTTCTCCCTACATAGTCCGAAGACCAACCATTGCACTCAGGCAATCAATCAGAAATTACAGCTGAACAGGGGGAACGATTTTTGAGTCGTTCTTGGCCCTTTTGTGGCCAAAACGACTCCGAACAATTGAATTACACAGTCCCAACTAAACAGTAAACATGTGGGAAGAACAACAGTTCCAATCTCAGCATTAAAATGATGGAAATTACACAACCATACCGGTCTGTAAGGAGAACATACAGATGAGGACATGAATGGCTCTTCTCAGGAAATTCGTGGGTGAAAACGCACAGCTCTCAGCTCGCTCTATGAGCCCAAAACAGAAGGATACCTGTGCGTGGAAACAATCCGACCCTGTGAGGAAATGAACAGACAATGGAGGTCCTGCGTGAGGAAAACAACTCCGTTTTTGTCCATGGATGAACAAACAACAGCAAGGACGTGAATTGGAGGTGCGTGAGCCTTCAGCACAGTTGTGGGAGAGTCAAATTTCCTGCGTGAGTGATGGCAGTCATTTTTCCCCAGCCATTGTGAAGTCAACCAGGGTGGAGTGTGCGTGTGGGTGAGGACTGACAGTCCTGCCACACCCATTCCTAGACAATAATTGCCTCAATTGCCAGCAGAGATTTTTAATGAAGGTGGTTGGAAATAAGACAAGGGAAGAAGACACATGGGTTTTCTCTCATTGGCCAAGGTTTAACAATTTCCCCACCCTTATCCTTGTAAAAATCATGCCCCTTTCGATTTAGTTGCCACGACCATAGCTGGTTGTGTTCAATTTAATTAATTATAGATGCATATTTACATGATGACCAATATAATATATGCCGCATGCCCCAATATACCATTGGTGACAAATTAAAATCCAACACATAACATGACCGATCAATGGTGGGGCCTTGGCATTTAGCTCCACACCATGATCATTTACAATATCTACATCATATACATCTAATGCAATGGGGTCAAAACCGGGACATTACATTCCCCTCCCCCTTCAATAGCACTATCCTCAATGCTTTACAAAATTTGAACAAAATGCTACACTGGTATCACCTCAGTGTTCCGCAGAATTGAACAAAAAATGATGTGCCAATCGCATGGAATCGTCCAGCTCCCAAGTAGCCTCATCAAGTCCATAGTGCTCCCATTGCACCTTTACCTGACCTATGGCTCAGTTCCGGAGCATTGTGACCTTCCTTTCGAGGATGTGCATTGGCTCGATTCGGAACTCTCCCTCGAGTTCCACCTGAATCACATCCCAATTTATCACATGGTTAGGATCATGTACATATCTCTTAAGCAAAGAAACATGAAAAACATTATGAGCTCTAGTGCTAGCAGGCAATGCAAGCCTATATGCAACTAGCCCTATTCTTTCAAGCACTTCAAATGGTCCACAATATCTTGGTGACAACTTGGCACAACTTCCAAGCTTCAAGGAACTCTTCCTTGCCCTCACTCTAAGGTAAACATGATCCCCAACACTGAACTCCCTTTTCACCCTATGCTTATCTGCATAGCTTTTCTATTTGTCCTGTGCTACTTTCAGCTTCTGCTTGATCTTTATAACCTCTTGCTCCATTTCCTTGAGCAATTCTGGTCCAAGCACAATCCTGGTCACTGGATTATCCCAAGTCACCGGTGTCCTACACCTTCTTCCATACAAAGCTTCATACGGAATCATCCCCAAGGATGCCTGATGTCCATTGTTATAAGCAAACTCTACCAAGTGTAAGTAATCTTCCCACTTGGTTGGTTTGTCCATTACGTACATGCGAAGCATGTCTTCAAGCACCTGATTAACTCTCTCTGTCTGACCATCTGTCTGAGGATGGTATGCAGTACTGAATTTTAGCTTTGTACCCAAATCTGCAAACAACCCCTTCCAAAAGTTGGAAGTGAACTTGACATATCTGTCGGAGACTATTGCCTTAGGCAATCCATGCAATTTGAAAATATCCTTCATGAATATTTTTGCAATGTCGCCAGTCTCATATGTAGACTTAACTGGTATAAAATGTGCTGCCTTTGTCAACTTGTCTACCAAAACCATGATAGAATAATGTTGTCTCCAAGTCATCGGCAATCCTGTAATAAAATCCATGGAAATAACTTCCCATTTCCATTCTGGATGTGGCAAAGGTTGCAACAAACCTACAGGATGTTGATGCTCAACCTTTCCTTGTTGACATTTCATACACCTTGAAATGTATTCAGCCATGTCCTTTTTCATTCCTAGCCAAAAGTACTGCTTTCTAGCTGTAGCAATTGTCTTCTGATATCCTGGGTGACCAGAATATGGAGCTTGATGGATTTCATCCATGACAACTCTCCTCAAATCTTCTACATCTGGGATATAAATTCTATCTTTATAAGTGAGAAGTCTATCTTCTTCCAATTCATATCCCTCATACCTCTTCTCAAGACTTTGTTGCTGCAATTTGTCTTTTACCTGCTCATACCATTCATCTCTAGCAACATGACCAACAACCTGCTGCCTCAAATCCGATTGGCAAATACTAAGAGATGCCACATGCATTTCTTGCACTTTCCTGCTGAGTGCATCAGCTACCTTATTCTCCTTTCCTTTTATGTGCTTGATTTCAAAATCAAACTCACATAAAAACTCCAGCCATCTTGCTTGCCTAGCATTCAGAGTAGGCTGATCAAATAGATACTTCAGACCACAATGGTCTGTTCTGGCTCAAATCTCCTACCCATCAAGTAATGTCTCCACATCTTGAGAGCATGTACTATGGCTGCAAGCTCTAGATCATGAGTGGCATAGTTCTTCTCATGCTCCTTCAACTTTCTTGACTCATAACATATCACGTCGTTGTCTTGCATAAGGACTCCTCCAAGCCCTTATCCGCATGCATCAGTACACACCACCAAATCTTTCTCGGGGTCTGCAATCTTCAACACTGGTGCACTGGTGAGAAGATTCTTCAACCGCTGGAAGCTTTCTTCACACCTCGATGTCCATTCAAACTTCATCCCCTTCTTTTGCAAAGAAGTGATGGCATGTGCAACTTTGGAGAATCCCTCAATGAATCTCTTGTAGTATCCTGCAAGTCCCATGAAAGATCTTACATCTGTCACATTTCTTGGAGTAGGCCAATTCATAATGGCTTGAATCTTTTCAGGTTCCACAAATATACCCTCCTCTGAGATAATGTGACCCAAATACTGAATTCTATCTCTATAGAAGTCACACTTGCTCAGTTTTGCATACAACTGATGCTCCCTAAGCAATTGAAACATCAATCTCAAATTCTCTTCATGTTCTTCCTCATTCTTAGAATAAACAAGAATGTCATCAAGGAAAACAAGAACAAACTTGTCCAAATACCTGCTGAAGACACTATTCATAAGGCACATAAATGTAGCTGGTGCATTCGTGAGACCAAATGGTACCACTACAAACTCATAATGCCCATACCTTGTCCTGAAGGCTGTCCTATGAATGTCTTCATCCTTGATTCTCACCTGATGGTAACCAGACCTCAAGTCAATCTTAGAAAATACCCTTGCTCCTCTCATTTGATCAAAGAGGTCATCAATCCTAGGCAAAGGATATTTATTCTTCATAGTAACCTTGATCAACTGTCTGTAATCAATGCATAACCTGAGTGTACCATCTTTCTTCTTGACAAACAGAACTGGTGCTCCCCAAAGAGACACACTCGGTCGGATATACTTCTTTTCCAACAACTCTTGCAGTTGCATCTTCAATTCTAGCATCTCCGGTGTACTCATTCTGTAGGGTGCCTTAGACACCGGTGCTGCTCCTGGCACAAGTTCAATAGTGAAATCAATGTCCCTCTTTGGAGGAAGCCCTGGAATCTCATCAAGAAAAACATCCCTGAATTCCTGTAACACCTGATAGTCCTCCAACCTAGGGGTTTCATCTCTCGTTTCCTCCAAAATCTGAGCTGCATACAATTGGAAACCCTTCCTACAGAACTTCTTTAACTGTATTGCTGAAACCTGCCTTATTGAAATCAACTTTGGAATACCTTTCACAACTACTAGATTCCCTTCTTCATTCATGCACTCGAAAGTCTTATTGTAGCAATCAAGCTTCACCCTGTGAGCTTCTAGCCAATCCATTCCAATGAGAACATCATAGGAACCAAGCGGTAGAACATTCAGATCTACACAAGTGACCAATCCATTCATGACCAATGGACATTTCTTTACCACTTCACTAACCTTTCTCTTAGTTCCAGTGGCTAGCTGAACTAACCAAGACTTCCTATGCTTTACTTTCTTAAAAGCACAAATCTCCACTACTCTAGGAGTAATATAACTGTGAGTAGAACTAGGGTCAATCAAAATAGAAACAGATTGCTCAACAATATTACCTGCTACTTCAACTACAGCTGACTGGTGATCTGCTTGACGGTCCTCCAGTGTTGCATAGATCCTAGGAACTGCCCTTGCTACTTGACCCACTGTTTCTGCTTCTTGAACATTATAAGCTGGTCTTACACTCTCATTCTTGAGTGGGAAATTCCTGCGCATGTGGGGTCCTCCACATTTCCAACATTGAAGTGGTCCTCTATTCTGTTGTGGATCCTTAGGATTTTCTCCTGCCGTTCTAACTGGCTTACTCGTAGCTTGAGAAGGCTGCTTCTGCTGATTCTTGAAGCTAGAAGGTTTGAAACCTTTCTTCTTTTGGTCAAACTTCTCATTCTTCTTGTCCTTCCATGCCTTATGGTAATCCGACTTACCTTTGCTTTTCTCATAGTAATACTTAGCCTTTCTTATCACTTCTTCAAGAGTTCTAGGTTCATAGAACTCAATTCTATCTTTGTAAGACTGAGGCAATCCACTCAGAAAATGTTGGACCTTTACTTTTTCATCTCTGATGTACCAGACATACCTCAACAGCTCCAAAAACTTATTAGCATACTCTTCCATGGTCTGCTGTCCCAATCTCAGCTCATGGAACTCCTTAATCTTGTCATCATAATACCTGTCAGAGAGGTATTTCTGCTTAAAATACTTCTTGAACTGCTTCCACTTCAGTTCCTTTCACTGATCCTCTTTACTTGCTTGAAGTGTTCCCACCAAATGGGTGCCCTTCCATTCAGATTGAATATGGAAACTCTTGCCTTCATGTTTCCTGAATAGTCATGCACTTGGAAGTACTTCTTAATACCAAGAAGCCAAGCTTCAGCCTCTTGTCCAGTCTTTACCTCACCATCAAATGTAGTAGGTTTAGCTTTCTTGAATTCATCTCGAGTGCAATCCCTATGGTGTCTCTTTCTTTTTCTTTTATGAGAAGAAGAATTGGAATCCCCGCTGGATTCTTCAGAATCAGATGTTCCACTAGAAGTTCTTCTCCTTCTCCTACTACTGCTCTTACTTCCTTCTGGTCTTGCTATACCTCACCCAGAGTCTATCTTCCTTTGCAAGTCTGTCAAACTCTGCAGCATAGCAGCATTCAACTGATGCTGCTCCTCCTGGGCTTTAATTAAGCTTCTCATAGTGGCTGCAACATCTGACGGTGTCTCTTGGAATCTCCTTCCATTAGACTCTATGTCATCGTCATTTCTATTACGAACATTTTCTCCCATGGCATCTTCTGCTTGCTCATAAGAATCTCGAGCATCATACCCATCATGAGTTCTCATACTGAACCACCACTTGCTTACCAAATGCACTATCTGGAATACTTCCCTTGAAGGTGACTATGACTCTGCAATGTGTTAATAACACAATTGTTAGATGCATAATATTGATATAGACCAACATTACTTACCTTCTCTTGGAAAATTATAATTTACGAGTTTCCCAAAACATAGAATTTTCTCCATCAAAGAGTGTCTATCGGAGGGGGATGACGGGGGTCAAGGGGGCTTTCCCCCTTCACTGTAGGGCGGGTCGAGGGCAGCGCCCTCGTTTTTTTTTTTTGTAAATTATTGATTTTCACACAATTTGGCGCATAAGATCACTTCCTCTTTTCTCCTTTTCAGCCTCGAAATTTTACTGAAAAACAGCTGCAAAATCCCTCTAAAAATAGTCGAAAACTGCTGAGAAATCCCATGGAAAAACTCAAAAAATTTTTTTCCTTCTCATCGGTAGTCGGAGGTCTTTCCACATCGGCTGGCAAATTCCTTCGGCTTCCACAACGGCGGACGCTCCTTTTCTTTCCTCTTCCGATTGGCGCACTTTCTCTTGTGGCGTCGATAGTCTTTTTTGATCGGCCGGCAAATGCCTTCGGCTTCCGCAATGGCAGACGCTCCTTTTCTTTCCTCTTCCGATCGGCGCACTTTCTCTAGCAGCATCAGCAGTCTTTTTTTTTTTATCAGCCGGCAAATGCCTTCGGCTTCCGCAACGGCAGAAGGGAAATCTTTAATTCTTCCGCAACATCAGAAGTCCTTCAACATCGGAATCCAAATGGCTTTGGCTTCTGCAACGACGGATGGGAGGTCACTTTCTCTTCCACAACTGCGGAAGTCTTTTTACATCGGAATCCAAATGAATTTGGCTTCCACTACGACGGATGAGAATCCACTTTTTCTTCCGACGATTTCATCACTTAGACAAATTTTGAAAATTTGTCTTTCTTTGATCGCGTCGGCTGTCGGCGGTCTTTCTTCATCGAAAGCCAAATGACTTTGGATTCCACAACGGCAGCTCACCAAAGTCCAAATCCTTTCGACGTCCGCTCTTACTTGCAGAAATTTTCAACTTCGGGCATCGGCTAACTTCTTACATCGGAAGTGGAATCGCTTCACTGTCCGCAACGGCGGATGGGAAAATGTTAAACCTTCCGCTACAGCGGAAGTCAATTCCACCAATCCTTCCAACTGTTCAAACACTTAGGAAATTTTTGAAACTTGCTGTTGCTCTGTCGAACAGAGAAGGTAATTCTTCCTTCTATCACTGCATCTTCTTGGCCCATAGAGGCCCATTGCTGCAACCCAGAGCTCTGATACCATGATGTCACGTCCCCATGCCTCTGACCGGCAAATAGGACGCGACTACAAGCTTCAAATACCCGAGCTAAGAGCCCCATGAACATGTACAGGCATAAAATTTGCTGAAACAGAATGCTTAAACAAAATTTGCACTAAAATATGCACACAGGATTGTTTATCATGCATAGATGCAATTTAATCATCATACACAGCGGAAAACCAACAGCATTCATACATGCATGTATGCATTTAACATGTTCATCAATTTCATTAACAGAAATTAAGATTGCAGAGGTAGAATGGACAAAATCACTTATCTTATGATGAATTTGTTCCGCAACCAGCTACGTCGCTGCAACGCTCCACCCAACCATAGGCCAGCGTGCTCCTTAATCTCTCAGCAGCGCTGCCACCCCTGAGCTGGGCATGATTCTCCAAGGAATAAGGGAACAACAGGATTACACATAGCCAAGAATATACAAACATAGTTGTGTTTATCAGGCCATCAAGGAGTTGGAGAAGGTAAATTGCTAAGCTGGTGAGCTCATTACAGAGCCAAGAACACCTACACCAGAACTAGCCCGACCTCTAAGACACCCAAACACACCCAACACAAGGAATCGGTCCCTTCTCTGCTACACAGTCGCTCAGGCCCTGTATTCCCTTCCAGTGCTATTTAGGGGTGATGGGGAAGAAGGCCATCCCTCTAGCTCTGTCTGTGTGGGTTCCAGCCACCAGGTTTATCAAGCAAAACTCAGCCCCATCCTTTCTCCCTACACAGTCCGAAGACCGACCATTGCACTCAGGCAATCACTCAGAAATTACAGCTGAACAGGGGGAACAAATTATGATTCGTTCTTGGCCCTTTCGTGGCCAAAATGACTCCCAACAATCGAATTACACAGTCCCAACTAAACAGTAAACATGTGGGAAGAACAGTAGTTCCAATCTCAGCATTAAAATGATGGAAATTACACAACAATACCGGTCTGTAAGGAGAACATACAGCTGAGGACGTGAATGGCTCTTCTCAGGAAATTCGTGGGTGAAAACGCATAGCTCTCAGCTCGCTCTATGAGCCCAAAACAGAAGGATACCTGTGCATGGAAACAATCCGACCCTGTGAGGAAATGAACAGACAATGGAGGTCCTGCGTGAGGAAAACAACTCTGTTTTTTTCCGTGGATGAACAAACAACAGCAAGGACGTAAATTGGAGGTGCGTGAGCCTTCAGCACAGTTGTGGGAGAGTCGAATTTCCTGCGTAAGTGATGGTAGTCATTTTTCCCCAGCCATTGTGAAGTCAAACAGGGTGGAGTGTGCGTGTGGGCGAGGACTGACAGTCCTACCACACCCATTCCTAGACAATAATTTCCTCAACTGCCAGCAGAGATTTTTAATGAAGGTGGTTGGAAATAATACAAGGGAAGAAGACACATGGGTTTTCTATCATTGGCCAAGGTTTAACAATTTCCCCACCCTTATCCTTGTAAAAATCATGCCCCTTTCGATTTAGTTTCCGCGACCGTAGCTGGTTGTGTTCAATTTAATTAATTATAGATGCATATTTACATGATGACCAATATAATATATGCCGCATGCCCTGATATACCATCGGTGACAAATTAAAATCCAACACATAACATGACCGATCAATGGTGGGGCCTTGGCCTTTATCTCTACACCATGATCATTTACAATATGTACATCATATACATCTAATGCAACAGGGTCAAAATTGGGACATTACACCCAGCCCTCACATCTGAACATGGAAGGAACTTAATCCTCTCACCATGTAAGAATGACCCAGCCCTTGCATTTGACCATGGAAGGAACTTAATCCTCTCACCATGTCAGAATGGCCTAGCCCTTACATATGACCATGGAAGGAACTTAATCCTCTCACCATGTCAGAATGGCCTAGCCCTTACGTCTAACCATGGAAGAAAATTAATCCTTTCACCATGTCAGAATGGCTCAGTTCCAAACTGAGGGTTCCTAGTAACTGACCAGGTGCCTCCATTCTCCTAGAGAATGGCATCAGGCCTTATATCTGAGCAAGTGGGAACACATCGATAAATCACATCAAAATGGCCTTGCACTTATATCTGATCATGTGAGACTACGTCCCACAATCATATCAAAATGGCCCTCAGTCCCAGAATTAGTATTCCTAGTAACTGACCAGGTACCTCCATTCAAAGAATGGCAACAACCCTTTTATCTAATCATGTAGGAACCAATCCTACAGTCATATTGGAATGGATTAGCACTCATATCTAACATGGAAGGAACCAATCCTCTCACCATGACAGAATGGCTCAGCCCTTACATCTGATCATGGAAGGAACCTAATCCTCTCACCATGTCAGAATGGATCATGGGCTCATCACTTCCCATTGGAGGGAACCTCGATCTGGAGAACACCAAGCTTCTCTCTGAAGTACTCAAACTTCACTCTAGCCAATGGCTTCATCAACACATCAGCTATCTGTTCTTCCATCGCAACATATTGGAGCTTCACTTCTCCTCTCTGCATCATATCCCTGATATAGTGATACTTGATCTCGATATGCTTCGACTTGTCATGGAACGTCGTGTTCTCTATTAACTTCACACAACTTTGGTTGTCGAAGTATACACAAGTAGCATCTAACTAGAGATCAAATAAATTAGACAATAGATTCCTCAGCCATACTGCCTCACAACTAGCTGAACAAGCTGTGACATACTCTGCTTCATCTATAGTCAGTGCCACACAAGATTGCTTCCTGCTAAACCAATAGATCACATTTGATCCCATACTGAAGCAACACCCTGAAGTGCTCTTCCTATTGATGGCACTACCTGCCCAATCTGAATCAACATAACCCTCCAGGTTAATCTTCTGATTCACCTCATACATGAGCCCATAATCAACTGTACACCTCAGGTACCTCAGAATATGCTTTGCAGCAATCAATTGAACATGTCTCGGATCTATCAGGAAATGGCTCAAGGTGTTTGTAATGTCCCCGGTTTTGACCCCGTTTGCATGATGTATATATTGTAATTGATCATGGTGAGGAGCTCAAGGAAAAATCCCCACCATCGATTTGGTTGTCTGTGTATTTCGGCAATGGGGATAGTTGCTGATGGTTTATTGTGCCATTTAGCACATTATAATTCGGCATCATGTAAATACGCACATCAATTAAAACTAAAACCACAACCAGCTACAGCAGTGCAACGTTGAATGAAAATGGTGTGATTCCAAAGGATGAGGGGTGGGGGGGATTGTCAAACCTTAGTCTATGGGGGGGAAACCCATGTTTTGCCACCTTTGTTTGATTGGTCACTTTTCCTTGTCAACCTCTTTAATGCTTCAGCTGGTGGTTGAGGAGTTATGGCTGAGTGGTTGAGGGCAGTTATTGCCTTTGGGAGTGGGGTGGCAAGGTTGTCAGTCCCATACCCACACCCACACTCCACCCACGACTCCATTCTCGTCTGTCTGTTCGTCCTCCTCATGAGGAGCAGAGGTCTGTTCATCTCCTCATGCAGAGGTATGTTCGTTCTCCCGATGGCCTATTGATTCACGTGCAGAGGTGAGGTTGTTTCCCCTCACGTGCAAGATGGAATCCTCATGCAGAAATCGGGTATGTTTTTCCCATGTGAGAGCCGTGCTCACTGTCTTTGTTTTGGGGTTGTTGTCTTCCCCACATTTTTGGATGGTTGTGGTGTCCAATTACGTTTGGGCCGCTATGCATTCGAATTGAGTTGTTTTCTACAGTGGTCCGCGTCTGAGTTTCCTTGCTGTCTGGGACTGTATATAGCTGCCATCGCTGGCATTGTGGTTTTTGGCTGTTGATTGCAACATTCGTTGGCTGAGTCTCCCGTGGTTATGCTCGGAGTGTTGTTTCCTGTTCACTATGGGCTGTGAATTGTTGCCATTATTCGCTGGTTGATTGGGATGCAGTTGTTTCTCTGGTTTGGGGTGTTGTTGCTGAGTTGTTTTGGCCACGTTAGGGCCAAGAAAAACTCTGTGATGTCCTTTGGACTTGAGCTGTGTTCATCCACAGTTTGGGGCTGTCTCCAGTTTTTTTACTTCTTCTCAGAGCAGTGAAGGGATTGTTTGGCTGCTGGTATGCAGTGGTTGAACCTTGGACTGTGCTGGCTTGGCCGATCTGTTGATGGCCTGATAAACCCAACAATGTTGGTTTGGTTGTTTTGTGTTCCCTTAACCATGAGCAAGCCTGCAACTTACCCTTATTCCATAGGAATCATGCCCAGCTCGGGGGTGGCAGCATTGCTGAGAGATTAATGAGCAAGTTGGCCTATGGTTGGGTGGAACGTTGCAGCGACGTAGCTAGTTGTGGGATTCTTCACCAAAAGATAAGTGTGCTGTCTATATTTCATCTCTACAATTATATATTGATGTCAATTGATTAATTATGATGAACATGTTTATGTTGGAAATGTATGTGTGTTGCTTCCGCTGTATGATTGAGGATTCAGGAATTTGTGTATGCTTAGGAATCTTAATATGCATCCTATAAGTTTTAATTCCAGCGTTGATTTATCCCTGTTTATGTTCATGGGGAAGTTTGCTCGGTCATGTTTGATGTTCATCGCGTCCTCTTCACCGGTCTGAGGGATGGGGACGTGACAGTGTTCACAGCAAAGAAAATATCTGGTATCATGTTCGTCGGGTACATCAACGACCCAATCATCTAACGATACATTGTAGCATCAACTGCTTTTGATGAAGCATCACTCAATAGATTCAGTTTTGATACCATAAGTGTGGTCATGGCATTGCAATCCATCATCCCGAACCTCTTCAAGATTTCTACCGTATACTTCCCTTGTCCCAGGGAAATTCCATCTTCATTCTGCCATGCCTCCATTCCTAGAAAATAATACATCATCCCCAGGTCCTTCATTTCAAACTCGGTAGTAAAATTCCTCTTCGTATCAGCAATCAACCCATCCATACCTATTACAAACAGATCATCTACATATAGTAGGAGTATCACTGGGTTTCCATCTTCAACCTTGTAGTAAAGGCTGGAATCTACTTTACTCTTGGTAAATTCCAAATTGGATAGAAAGCCATCATTTTTTTCGTACCATGCCCCTTAGTTCCTGTTTCAAACCGTACAGGGATTTCTTAAATCTACACATATGAGACTCCCTGTCATCTATCTCAAAACCTAGTGGCTACTCCACATATACTTCCTCTTCCACTACACCATTCAAGAAATCAATCTTGACATCCATTTGGTGTATCCTCCATTTCATCACTGCAGCCAGAGCAAGTACTGATCTGATGGAAGTGTATCTGGCTACAGGTGCAAAAGTTTCTTCATAATCTATTCCTTCTTTCTCAGAGAATCCACAAGCCACAAATATTGCTTTATATTTTTCTATGCTACTGTCTGCAGCATGCTTGATCTTGTAGATCCATTTGGAAGTTACAACAGACTTCCCTTCTGGTCTTCGGACAACATCCCAAACATCATTCTTCATGATCGATTGATATTCTTCAATCATCGCATCCTTCCATTCTTTCCTTTCTACCACTTCTTCATAGTTGTAAGGTTCTTTATTGATGAAATCACATAACAAGGCTACATACCCCTATCAGGACCTTGTCGTCTTTCTTTTTCTATGATTCTCTTTTGGAGCCGCATATTTTTTCACACCTTGGATAGCTTCTCGTACCCAGGCAGGTTTCCTCTTATGAGGATTCTTCTCTTGAGGTGGATCTACATGTTCTTGAGATTCTTCTAATTCTTGATCTTCTACTTGACTTTCTGTGTTCATGGTTGTATCACGAATTCTGGGTATTTCTCTTTCTTCAGGTTCTTCAGCAAGCATCTTTCTGGATTTGTTGTAAGATGAGTCTTTATCAAATGTTACGTCCCTGCTGATGTCGATCTTCTTGAATCCTGTGAAGAATATTCTGTAAGTCTTCGAGCTTTCAGAGTATCCCACAAATATACCCTTCTTTCATGAAGGATCTAATTTTGTCCTCTTTTCTTTTGGAATGTGTATGTACACTAGACAGCCGAATATTCTGAGATGGATAACTTTTGTTTTCTTGCTGGAAAAGACTTCTTCAAGTGTCTTGTTCTCAAGTACTCTATGTGGAGTACGTTTTTGTACATACACTGCTGTTCTGGAAGCTTCTGCCCATATATGCATGGGAAGATCTTGATCACGAAGCATAGCCCTTGCAGCTTCCATGATCATTCCATTGTTCCTTTCTGCAACCCCATTCTGTTGTGGATTATATGGAGTGGTTAACTCCCTCTTAATCCCTGAATCTTTGCATAACTCTTTGAATTCATTTGATGTGAATTCTCCACCATTATCTGATCGAAAGGTCTTGATCTTCTTTTCAGTGTGGTTCTAAATGAAGGCTTTGAATTCCTTGAACTTGATAAATACCTCATCTTTGTTCTTCATGAAGTAAATCCATGTCTTCCTAGAAAAATCATCAATAAAATAAACATAGTATACATACCCTTTTAATGAACTTGATGACATTGGACTACATACATCAGAGTGAATGATTTCCAATATTCCTTTTTCCTTGCTCTCGCTACTTGGAAATGTCTTCTTTGTGTTCTTTCCTTTCGCACATCCTTTGCATACTCCATCATGTTTTGCCTGAATTTCTGGAAGACCTTCAACAACTTTTCTTGCAAGTGGTAATGCTCTGTAGTGCACATGTGGAAGTATACTATGCCAAAGTTCATTTGGCTCTATTGTGTCATGGACCAAAGCTTGTTCTAGATGGCCCTTCAATTTGTATCGGCCTCCCTCTTGTTCCCGAATCACTACTGCATCATCAAAAGTCTTTCCCTTTGGCCACATGAGAAATTGGCCATCTACAAATGCAACCCTCATGCCTTTTGCATCTAATGCAGATATGGAGAGGAGGTTCTTCTTAAGTCCCATTACAAAAAATACATCCTTCATATTCATAGACTTTCTAAACTCTAGGTTATAGGAGGATTCCCCACTACCTTTTATTGGATACTGGTAGTCATCTCCGAGTTTCACCTTGTGGGGTGATTCATGTTCTGATAGTCTCACAAAATACTCTTTGAATCCTATAATATGTTTGGAATCCCCACTCTCTATAAGACAATCATTGCTTCCATGTGTGATGTTTCCCGTGAGAGCGGAAATCAAAACATATTCTTCATCACTTGAAGAATCATCACTTTCTTGCTTGTTTCTCTTTGTGGAAGGTTCATCATCTTTTGTAGCATGAGCATGTTGTCTTCTCTTGTTGTGTTTCTTCTTTTGAGAGTTTCTTTTGTTTCTAGGACAATATTTGGCATAGTGTCCTATTTCATCACAAGTATAACATCTGAGTTGAGATTTCTTGGAAGACGAATGCTTACCTTTAGAACAATGGTGATGGTGCCTTGTATTTTTCTTGGATTGAACTGTGAGAGCTTGATCTTCACTTCCCATATTTTCTTCTCAAGCTTCTATCCGAGCTTCTTCTTCTGAGCATTCTTCCCATAGTCTGCTGAACTTGACTATCTTCTTTCTGGCATAGATCCCTTGAATGAAAGAGTCCCATGTCCTAGGGAGACCATTCAAGGTGGTAATTACAATCTCTACATTCTCCACTTCTTCATCCACTACTTCAATTTTTTCTTTGATATAGGAGACCCTTGTGAAGTATGATTGTATGGTCTCCACATTCTGAGTCTTGTCATTCTTCAACTAGTTCCTCAAAGTCATTTTCCGGTTTATCTTCTTTCCTTCAAATAGTTTGGTTAGGGCATCAAACATAGCTTTAGGTGTCTTTAGGGAGGACACCTGTGGTATGAGGTGATCCTTGATTGAATCAGTCATAATCCTTTTAGCCATAACCAACTTCTTCTTATGTAAGTCCTTAGCCTCATCTCCCTCTAGAACTAGAACCTCCTCATTGATGTAGGAGTCCAACTCATTTTATTCTAGGACCAGGGAGATCCTATGCTTCCAAGCTTGGAAGTTATCATCTCCCTCAATATTTTCATCAAGCTTGGTATGGTGAGACATCTTAAATGAGAACCTCAAATGGAAATACAAAAGATTTAGGTCTTACCAGGTCAAGATGTCGAAACTGGATCTAAAGCTGAATTTCTACAGTGTTCATTCAGGAGCAGATTAGGGTTTGACTTTCTCAGAGTTTTGTCCAACCAAATGATTTGAACTTGATCTCTAAACTTTGATTTTGAGGAGGATATCAATCTAGGCTTGGGTTCACTCAAAAATTCCACTTCTATGGAAAGCCCTAATTTTCGATAGTAGTGTCGGGTCAAAAACTGAAAATGCTCAAAATCATATTCTACTTCAATAGAAAGATGGGCCGTAAGGAGGAGAGTCATCCCAACCTTATTTTTCTAAAAATCTGTGGAGAGAGATCCAAAAAGTAGGAATCCCTAGTTTCCACAACTACACAGTGTCTTCTTCTCAGGTTAGATCTGATACCATGTTAGAATTTTATCATTCAAGCTAGCATTATGTTAGGATCTTTAATTGAGAGAATAACAAGCACAACAATCAAACATAAGAGACAATGAACACAATGCTTTTCCTTGAGGAAACCATAAATGGAGAAAACCCTGCAACTTCCTTAGATATAGAATCAACACCAAAAGTAAAACCCCAAAACAATAAGATGATCTCTCGACAACAGTAGTCTCTTTCTTTCTAGCCCCAGCAACTTCTTCTCCCTCAGCTATGCACTACAACTAAGTGTGAGTGAGTGTGTGATAAATAGAGAGGCTCACTCTCTGTTTATACTAATTCTTGACTTAACAATAACTCACTAGGGTTGACTTCACTAGGAGATTCTAATAACCCTAGGGCCCTGGAACTGCGGGGACTTTAACCCTTGATCAATAGGAGGGTTTCCCACAATGACTTGACATGACTTGTTTACATTATAGAAACTCTCGATCAGAACATCTGGGCATGACATGACTCAATTACATTACAAACACTTACTGGAATAAACATCGAGGTACAACACATAAGATATACAAGTGAATGCATTCCGAAGTTACAATTACATTGACATTCCAGGATAAATTGAGCGACCCCCTCACCTATTCTGGGCTGACAGGTGTGAACTCCTTGTCACATTCACCTCGATATGAGCGATTTGTCTCTCTTTTGTCTACTTTGACTGTTTGGACTATCAATGCGGCTCTATCGCCACTTTCCAGTAGCATGCCTATTTCTGTAAGCAATTATTTCATATTGAATGTATGTGTGGTTAACTATTCAGGAAAGTAAATTTGTTTAAAGGCTTAAGTTAAAAACCTTGTAAGTTTATTTTCAGTTTTTCACTTAATCATTGGAAATTAACAACTTGCACAACCCTCCCTCCTCTACTCAGTAATCACCCTCCGAGGTATTCTAAGATAAGATGGGGGGTTCAGCAACTATATTACTATGCACTTATCACTGTCATTGCTCCACAACCACTAAAAATGGGTGACTTGGAAGGTACAGGGGGTGGAGACCGTTGGGGGTTTCATGGCATTCGCGTCCTCCCTATTGACCGACCTTTCACTCGAAGAGTGACTTGAGGATCTACTGGTGGGCTTAGTCCCACTGTGTTGAGATCCTAGCACTCTTTCCTGGTATAGGAGGAATACAAGGATAGGGTAGTTACCTAGAAGTTTTACAATTGTTCAAAGTTTAATAGTTACATATTCAATTGTGCTTTAGTTCTGAGTTCTGTTTAGTTTTAGTTTTGTTCATAGGTTTCCCATTGTTCAATATGAAACAAACCAGAAACGTTTGCGAAGTATCCATAAACCATAATTGCAATCACCAAACTAACAACAGAAAATAATTTAAAAATGAAAAATATTTCATACACTAAAGATGCACACAGCCACACCACTTAAGCCAAACAAACTTGATTCATGACATCAAGCGAACCCATTAAAATCTATCAATTTACATTAATTCAAACTTTGCAGTTTGAAGACATAAGTCCCTGACTACCTTAACCGTGGGTAGTGCTTGGGCTCAACCCTAAAACTCTTTGTGAGGAGTACCACAGGAACCCCAAAGTAGCTGGCACATTGAGAGGAATCACTAAGCGAAATGGGAAATGACCCCTACCAATTGACTAGGACTCCCATGAGGAAAAATCCAAGCGCTGTCTCCTGGTAATCTTGGTGGCCGAGTGACCACCTAAAATCCAATAGGAAGCCACTGAAACCAAGGTCCATATCGTCATTACCAGAATACACCATTTGATCTACCAACCAGACACAATTGATCCCCCATGCTCTTATTCATGCCTAAGAGGTGATCCACCATAGTTTGAGTCCTTGAACCAACACCGTCGAGACCATTCTCGATGACCCTCTACACTGTCGGACGGCCACACAGCTTCTGACTTTGACTCAGATTCATATCAATCTGAGCCAGACTTACATACCGCACCATCTAGCCCCATGGACGGTGTAAAACCCAATCCACTTTATGAAATGGTCATTGGTAGTGGACCCATGTCCATGCCTCAAGTCACCACCAACACCCTTGCAGGTGGTCCTAGTACTACCATGTAGACTGTCCTAACTCAATTGCCTCCACCTGTACTTACTAGTGAAACTATCCCACTTGTCATACCTGGGGGCAGTGGCCCATCCACTCACACTATTCCACTTGTCATATCTGGGGGTAGTGGCCCTTCTACTCACACTGTCCCACTTTCCATACCTGGGGGCAGTGTCCCGTCCACAACTATGCCACAAGTACCCCCAGTCATGCAGGTACATCATGTTCTCGTGAACCCCACTACCATTATAGGTCCATCCCATATTGACCTTGGGTCCAACCTCCCTTTCATGGCACACCTCAACTTGCCTGACTTCGCCAGGTTAACCAATGACCCTATCTGTAATCAAGCCTTTTGGATGCCCATGCCAACCAAGCTCCCCTCAGAAATTCGTAAGTTTGAAGGGAAGGCAGGGGAGTGCCCCCAAAACCATATAATGATGTTTCACCTATGGTGCTCATCAAACAAAATCATAGATGATTCGATCGGACTTAGGATTTTCCAACACACCCTCATAGGTGCTGCAACCAAGTGGTACATTCAGCTACCATAATCCAAGTACCCATAATTTAACTCCTTGGCCTTTATGTTGCTGCAGTATCTCCAGCTCCCTGTCAGATATGATGAATGGGTGGAAATATTGCTATCTTGTCGCCAAAACACTACGACCCACATAACCGACCACATCCATCAGTGGCGGCGACATTGTGGCTTGTAGAAGATCAAACTTGATGACATGATCTTCCTTAACTGGTTCTTCAAAACATTGCTGGCACCCATAGCCAAGGATGTTACCTCCGAATGTCCCTAAATAGAGGAAGAGGCCATCTTGAAGGCCCAACAGTTTGACCTCATTTACGCACAATCTAGATACCTCTACACCATCATTCTAGATGCTCCCTATGCAGGCACCTCCTACTAGGATGCATCGGGGAATCCCATGTCCCAGATGGCATCATAGGCTATGTTAACCACCAAAATCAACATCATGTGACACCACCTATGATGCCACTGCACCCAGGAAACACCCCTAGTGTTGCCTACCCAAACCAAGATCTTGACTATTCAAGAATGATGTCTCAATCCAGAGCTGCAACCGCCTATGCATAACCTGCACCACAGCAGCAGTCCCATGCACCTACTTGGCCGGCAAAACAATATTCATGACAAATGATCGTATTTGTGGCACCCCCAGCCCCCCAAGTTTACTATGCACCACTAGTGTAAGCTATTCAAGCCACCACCCCAGCTCTGCCAGCACCTTTGGGACAAGTGTTTTCTCTGCAGAATCGTCCCAACCAACCTACCCCCAACAACCAACATGGACAAGGCAAAAATAACCAAGCTAGGAATCAGGATAACAACCAACACCAAAGAGACAACCAACAACCTAACCCCCCCCCTCGCAATGGTGCCAACTCATAGTGCAAAATCCCCAACAACCCAATCCACCTCGAAGGAACGCCCCATTGCAGACCAATAAACCATGCAAGTTATGCAGTATCTACAGACACTACACCCATAAATGTCTACTTATGGGATGCGCCAAAAAAATCCTCCATGACGAAGCCTAGCAAGGAAACAATGTGGCTGCCCAAACACAACAGAACCCAGCACCACTGGGCCCTCCTCCCATGGTTCTCTAGAACTCGTTACTAGTCCAAGTATTGGTAGCAACTACACCCTTACCCCAACCTACCCCTGCATCCCACCCTACTCCACATCCCATGGAAACAGGAGTACATCAACTGCTAGCAGTTACAACAAAGGAGATCAATCTATAGATCAGGCATAAACAATACGGATCCGCTACTAAAAATTTTGACATAGAAGCAAAATAAACATCTAACACTGCCATTGTTCCTCTTCACCTTCCCCCCCCTCATGTAGGTCTGCGCCTCGCCAGCAACACTACTGCAAGGGAAGAAGTTAACTATAGTATCCTCGATTACTTGGCCAAATCACCTATGACCATGTCTACTCTTGAGGTACTCATAATGTTCCCACCACAACAAAAATCCTTACTAGCTGCCCTTGGTGCCATAGACCCCTCCCACTCCAGATTGATCACATTTGATTTAGATCAAGGAGAACCAAGAATGCCATCGACCATCACCTTCTATATCCCAGTGTTAATTTGGAATTTGGTTGTGCACCGATGCATCATTGATGAGGGGGCATCCACTTATGTTATGTCAACCTTGGTTTGGCAGAAACTCAGGTCACCTATCCTACAGCCATCCACCACCACGATGTGTGCCTATGATGGCCATCCCACCAGAGCCCAAGGAATCGTCCCACACATCCCCATCTCTTTATCCGAGAAGACCTTCCTAATTGACATAGAAGTCATCAATGCTCAGTTAGAATACAACCTTCTTCTAGGACATATCTATATATATGCGATGCAAGCCATGGCATCTATCATTTTCTGCCAAATGATGTTCCCTCACGATGAGAAAATCATGATTGTCGACCAGTAGACTTACCATGATCTGTAGGTGCCAACAACACTAGTTAACGTTATTCCTACTATCGACACTATAGTCGATAGCACCGCCACCCCCATCATGTTGAATGTAGGCCCAAGTTTGTTCATCGACACCTCTATGATGACTTCCTTCCCCTTACTATCACCACCACCTCCACCAAGTGATATTGTGGATTTGTGCATGCTATCATACAACACTACTTCACCACAACCCTATCCACAACCACCACCCCATCCGCAGCCGCAACACCATCAACAGTCGCAACCCCATTTGCAGCTGCAACATCATGTGCAGCTGCAACTACAACCGCATCCCCAAATGCAATCACCAAGGAATTACTGGGGTTCCTTCCCAGTCCACACAATTCCCATTTTGTTTCCCCCATCCAGCATCATCAACAAGCCAGTAATGGATACTTGAAACTTACCCAAATTCACATTGGGGATTCCCATGTGGTACCTCAATCCACCGAACCAACCTTCAATGCCCTAATTCGAGTTAACCCATGTTCAACCTATATTGGTAGAATCATGTCCCCCACCTTTCTCGCAAAATCCAACCACTGCACCTGCACCTACTGTTCCCCACCCAAAAAGGGCCAGGGGCAAAAGGGCGAAAGAAACAATTGGACCCCAACAGATCCCACCATGTGCCGTGTGTGATGAATAGGGCCATGCAACTCAAAACTGTCCTAAAATTCCCATGATCCACACACATTTAGATGCCATGGATACAACAGAAAACATCCCCATGGTTTAACTCCCAAGTGGACCAACAAAGAAAAACAAGTCATTGAGAACGAACCATGCTTTCGCCCTTTCCAGATTGTATGGACATTATTCTCACCACTACCAAGACTTGTCTGAGTTTCAAATAGCCCTAGCTAACCTTTAACAACATTCCTTTGAAACTGATATCACTCTCATCAAATAAATCCACCCCCCACCTCCTTCTTCAAATACCATGTCCATCTACATGGTGTCCAGTTCCACATACCCACTTATCCCTGCAGTCACCGACAGTCGCCTCCAACATGTCCCATCATTTATTCTACAACAATGAGGAGATACTTGAAGAATTAACCACTCTTTAATACCCTTGGGACGACATGCACCATCACTCGTTCTTCATCCCCGAAGGACCTGTGTCGCTGTCGGATCAGTTTTCAGTCGAGACCAAGGATTTCATTGATGGGAAAGTTGACTGGTTCAAAGATCCCATTCCGGCACCCGATGCCTTTGAAGAAGGGAACATGGCCAATATATCACCAACCATTAAAATCAACATCTCAACTAAACCTGAGATGAGTGAGGAGATCATGATAGGGGCATCTTGTTCCTCTGAAGAAATCTCTTCCTACAAAGCACTCTTCCAAGAGTTTCGTGACATCTTTTCCTGGTCCTACAATGAAATGACCATGTTGGATCCATCCATTCTTGAGCACCATATCAACACATGGCCTAAAGTAGTATTGGTGCACCAAAAGAAATGACCAATCCACCCTTCCAAAGCTACCATAGTTAAAGAAGAAATCAAGAAGCTACGCATAGCCAACTTCATTTACCCCATTGCTTACGCAACATGGGTTTCCAATCCTGTTCCCATGAATAAAAAATAAGGTACCATTCGCATATTCTGAATTTGGCATGTCCCAAAGACAACTTCCCAATGCCCTTCATCGATCAAATCATCGATGAGTGTGCCAGACATGAGGACTTTTCCTTCATGGCCGGATTTTCCAGATACAACCAAATCCTGATCCGGAAAGAAGATCGTTACAATACTACATTTACAACCCCTTGGGGCACATTCACATATCAAGTAATTCCCTTTGGTCTAAAAAATGTTGGAGCCACCTTCCAACATGCCATGATGTATTGTTTCCATGACCTCATCCACATCATATTGGTCTTCCTAGACGACCTTACCTCTCGATCACAGAAGTAAGCACAACACATAAATGACTTGCGGCAAGTCTTTTTGCGATGTCGCAAGTACAAAATTCACTTGAACCCCCTAAAGTGCATTTTTTGTGTCAAAATAGGCCGTCTACTTGGGTTCATCGTATCCCACAAAGGGATAATAGTTTACCCTCTCAAATTTCAAGCCATCCTTTATCTCCCCACACCAAAAAATCTGTACCAACTACAAAACCTCCAAGGCAAGGCCAATTTCCTTCGCTACTTTGTACCAGAGTATGCGATGAAACCCCATGGATTCGTAAGCCTGCTCCGTATCAACATTCCCTTTGTTTGGGATAGACAAGCACAGGAATAATTTTAAGCACTCAAACAAGCCCTGGCTTCTGCACCATTACTCTCATCACCAGACTTCACTGGAGACTTCATTCTTGATGTGTCAACTTCAGAAAATGCCATTTCCAGAGTCGTGGTCCAGGAAGACGATGCTCATGAAGAACACGTAATTTATTACATTAGACAAAAGCTGACAGGTCCCCCACTACGATATTCACCTGAGGAAAAACTGTCCCTCACCATTGTTTTCTTGGCTCAAAAATTGCACCACTACATTATTGCAAACCATACCCAAGTAGTGGCTAATACGAACCCAATGCAGTACCTCTTAAGCTGCCACCTACTACAAGGCCGTGTGGCTAAGTGGGTAGTCATTCTCCAAGAGTTTGACTTGGAGTTTGTTTCCCTAAAAAGCACAAAGGTACTAGGCCTGGCCATGCTCATGACAGATCTCCCCCTATTGACCATGTCACCACCACCCAAGGACAACCTTCCTAATGAATTCCTATTTGTCATATCCATGAAAGACCCATGGTATGGGGGAATCCTTTTGTATTTACGCACTTAGAAGTTCATAGCTCACTTAAAAAACGAAGACAGGAAATGCATCCGACATCAAGCCTCTCACCATATTATTATTGGAGATATTTTATATCGCCATGAAATTGATACCATCTTACATCGTTGCCTCACTCATGATGAGGCTGAGACAGTCCTAAATGAATGTCATAGTGGAGCTGGTGGTGGCCACCTTTCAGGTCTGGAAACTGCCCAGAATATTCTATGTGTCAGCTAATTTTGGCCTTCCATCTTCATTGATTGCATAGAGGCAGTCAAGAACTGTCGCAACTGTCAGCTCTTTTCCCCAAAGGCAAGAACCCCCCCTGCACCATTACACCCCATAGTCATAGTCGATCCCTTTTGCAAATGGGAAATTGACTTCATGAAAATCAACCCTACCTCGGCCAACAGTCATAAATATATCATCATGGCTATTGATTACTTCACTAAGTGGGTCGAGTCCATCCCCACGTTCGATTGCAAAAGTGAAATAGCGACACGATTCTTCTTTAACCACGTCATCTCATGATTTGGTGTTCCCAAACAATTAGCCTCAGAACATGGTAAACATTTTGAAGACACTGTTTAGACTGATCTTTGAACCATGTTGAAATTAAAACAACAGTAATCATCTTCTTACTACCCTCAGGGAAATGGCCAAGTTGAAGTAGTCAACAAAATCATCAAAACAAAGCTCAAAACAATGGTAGGAAACCATAAAACCAACTGGCACCACATGATGTTCTTCGCTCTATGGGATTATCGCACATCCAAAAAAACTGCTAGTGGTCTTTTCCCTTTTCATTTAGTACATGGCGTTGAATCAGTACTCCCTATAGAGTGCCAGATCCCATCATTCCGCTTCATTGTGGAACTCCTTCCCAATACTTCCCCTTTGGAAGAATGACTCCTCCAACTTGAACAAACCACAGAGGACCATCAAGCTGCCCTCTAAGCCATCGAAGCAGCGAAAACATGGTCAAAATCTTATTATGACTCCCATGTCCACCCATGCACCTTTAACGAAGGCGATATGGTCCTGGTTTACGACCCAGGAAATGATAAGTTAGGCAAAGGAAAATTTGACTTAATATGGTACGGCCATGTTGCAGCTGTAACTATTTTCCCCGAAAAAATTTATTTTTAGGGTCCCCCCTTATTCTTTCAATATTTAGATGGCTTAAGGATTTCCATGATTTTACCAAATTTTGCTCGTGCCTTGTTTTTTTTGAAATATTTGAGTTTTTTGTCTGCTTATATTGGATACATAGTCGACTAGCTTTCTGATGCATCAAATGCACAGTTGACTACCGTCCCGGTATGCCCATCGGGAGCCTTCTGAAGTTTTATCTGACGTATCGAAAGTTGTTTCATCTATTGTATCGGAGGTAGTTAGCTGATATTCTGAAAGCCTAGTCTAGAGCAGTCCCAATGAGCTAAGTCTCTTTTTTCCTATCTTTCTCCGATATCCAATTAAGTTGGTGAAGTGATCTCGCTGTCGGTTGTGTATATGGGAATGAGCCGAAATTTTTAGTGGTTTAGTCAGCCGACGTTACGGAGGTCTAGTGTTGAATATATCCATGATCTCATGATGTCCTTGCCGATACCGAGATAGGTTAGCATTGTCATCTTCCGATGTGTTTCTCCCATCCGAGGTACCTGGTAGAAAGAGCTGAGTCGATTTGATATTGCAGATTTTCATGGGACTATGATTCTGACTATGGGTTAGCCTTTCTTTCCTGCCAATTTTATTTGACTACTCCCATGGTCAGGCTTATAAAACCATAACGTTTGTATGAGGTGTCATTATCACCATGAAGGTTATCTAGTTTAGTCCGCGCAGCTATCGATTCACATGTACGAATCCTTCACAAGCAAAGGTTGTTGCCTGTCCAGGTCGCTCGCCACATTGTCTCCAGGTAGGATTCACTCAAATTTTTATATTCCCATTATTATCATTTGTTTTAGACCGCATGTATTTGATAGGGTAAGGTATTTATTTCCTACGGGTGTTTTCTGTTTGAACAACGGTGGGTATTTCTTTGGTTAAGGTTCAACCTGTATAGTTGTGAATACATTTTCATTTCGTTGGTTATTTGTTCGCTCAGTCTCTATGCGGCCATGAGTGCACCATTAACATTTGTTTGGGAAGTAAGGACAGGGTTTAGAAGAGCATTTTGGTGTCTGCACCACCCTTTTCATTCTTGCATCATTTTAAAACCTAGGCTGCGCAGCCATGTCTTAAGTGATGGTGTGTTCCCATGGGATGTAGGAGGGGTGCGAAGATGATTAGGGGTTTTGGGGGTTTTTAGAAGTCTACAGTTTCAGGATTCTTGCTTTTTCCTCAGACAAGTTTTCTACCCAGAGAAGCAGGGTTATTGTGAAGATCTAGAGTTTTCCCTAATAGAATTTTTCGTAGGCTAGGTAAGATAGGTTTTTCCGGTTTACTTTTGTTGCTTCTCATATTAAAAGCCTATTTATTTGATAAAATAAGTTATTCAGCATGTATATTGATGGGATGGTAATATTCTAGTTGTTTTTTATTAATGTTTTCAATACATAGCTTGCTAGGAGTAAGTAGACTAAAATCATGTTGCATGATTGTTATAGGCTAATCATCAGCACAGTAATATGCCACGCAAGCAGAAGAAGAAGGCCCAAGTAGCTGAGGAGGAACCACAAGTAGAGATAGTAACCAAAGTTGAGGATATTTATGAAGATACTAAATCCACTACTGGAGTTGAGTTGGAGTATAAATGGGGAGAGGTATACATAATGATTTTAAACCAGAGTGTTCCAGAAGCTGGGTTGGAAGATATGCCTATATATGCCAATATTGAGAGCTCATCCATTATGAAAGTGGCTACTAGACCTGAAATTTTCCCATGTTCAGAGGTGATAGGGTAGATTCTTCCTACGGTAGATGTAACAAGGATGATACCAGCCAACACCAAGAGGCAGGGTTCTGCTACATATAGCCCAGCCTATGTATCCATGGCTTATAATTTACCAATTCCAAAAACCTATTTAACTGAAAGTTGGTTAAAGGAGCTCAATATAGATATGGTGGAAACGGTTAAAAAGATGATGATTCTAGGTAAAAAAATTTGTATGAGGATTTCTAGAGAGTACGAAACATCAACCCTCCGCACTCCATATAGGTTCATTGCTTTGATGTTAAACAAAATTTTTGGGAGGGCTAATGGAAAAGCTTTAACATAGGTTGGGTACCAGTGATATTTTTTTCGTCACCCAAGGTATGATCTTTAATTTGGAAAGATATAGTGTCCAACAGCCTGTTAGCTTGTATAAGTGCAGAATTGGGAGGAGTGTCCAAGAAGAAGACATAATTTTATATGAGTTCGATATTGATTGATTTCATTTTATGTACTCAGCCATTCCCAGCATTGAAGTGCCAATGGGATAAAGACCATGCCCCTGTGTATGCTTCCTATAAATTATTCTGGGCTCACAAATATTTTATCCATTACAAGGATATTTGTGAGAAATTCATTATGCCATTGTATACATTAATTTTCTTGGTTGAATGTAATTGTATGTCATAGGAAGCTTTGGAAGTTGTGCAAAACAACGGAAACTGTTATTTGACAGAAGAAGGTTTATATTTAAGAATGTATAATGGTTCAAGGGCCCTTTCCCTTCTACCGAAGTCTGCTACAGACTATGTGATCCATAAAGAGGCTATGAGACAGTTGTACATTGACAAAGTGGAAAATTTCATTTAGAAGAAGGCATTATATCATGTAGTCCACTTTTTTGTAGGAAGTTACGAATTTTCCAAGGTAAAAATTGCAACGGAGTTTGTTAAGGAGTTAGAGTATTTTCACTTTGGTGAAATGAATTTCCATAGGAATGACTCTGAGGATAAAGTTGTTGATTATTGCACAGTAGTTGGAGTGCATTTTGAGTATACAAATTTCTGGGATAAAGATGAAGAGATCTTCCAGAATGCTAAAAACATGACAGCTTTGAGAAAAAGATTCAAACAAAAGATAGCTACTATGGGAAGAAATGGAAACGCTGCTGACAAAATCAAAAGGTAGGAGGAAGATGCAGCAAATAGAAGGCAAGAAGAAGCTCATAGGTTAGCACAAGAAGTAGAGAACTAGTTGTGATATGAATAAGAAGAAAAGAAAAGGACAGGTGAAGAGGTAGCAAAGAAGATAGAAGAAGAAAAGAAAAGAAAGGAGGAAGAAGAAATACATAGAAGGCAGAAAGAAAGTGAAGGATTAAGATTAGAATATGCCAATAAGGAGAAAGAGAAAGCGGAAAAGGCAGTTGAATAATTGAGAGAAGAGACACGAGAAGAACAAGACCCTGCTCATCAAGGACAGACTCAGTCTGATGCTGATCCATTCGAACATGTTGTTCCATCCAATAGTATAGCTAGAGAAAATCCTCTGACAGTATCTGGAATTGAACTAATTTATTTTAATCCCATAGAAGGAGAATAAGTGCCCAATTTAAACACCATTTTATATTACAAGGTAAAAAAGAGTATTGTTAAAAGAACAGAGAAAAAGGTGAACACTAGAGGTAAGCCAGGTGTCATGGTGACTGATAAAACAGTGGTTCACGGTACCAACAAATATCCATGATCAATGGCAAGAGCTGGGGTATCCCTATCCCTAGCCATGAAAGATAATGTGGATAGAATAATGACGAATCTTGGACAATCCCAGAAGAAGGTCGCACAGTTAAAAGAGACCTTAAAAAAGGAGAGAAGTGAAAGTCAGAGCTTGAAGAGAAAATATGAAGATATGAACAGTGAAGTTGAGGTATCCAAGGCAGAGTGTCAGACTCTACAGGTAGATAAAGATGCTTTGGTGCTATCTATAGGAAATATAGAAAAGGAATCCCAGGCCACCTTGGAAGATTTTGGGAAACTACAGCAAAGATATCAGGTTTTGGAAGCCAAAAGAGATAATCTAAGGCTGTCAATTGAAGAGTTGAATAAGGAAATGGGGAAGCTAGAAGATAAAGTAATAGAACTGGAAGTACAAAGGACCACTGCGAAAGGGAAATCCAAGATGTATGAAACTTGGATAGTATCCCTGGAAGATCAAAAGAATTCACTAGAAGTTTCATTGAAAACAACTATGGAGTAGGAAGCCGATATTGAACCTTTAAAGAAGCATGATCTCATTCTCAGGAATAAGATTCATCAAATGCAGATTTAGATGGTGGAGGAGAGTTTTAAGGTTCAACAGATAGAAATAAGACTGGACGAAATTATAAATACACCTTCCTATTTCTTGGACAGGACATAGGATATCTTAGAAACTCTACAAGGAAGAATGACATGGGTAGAAACAAGTAAGGAGCTTCCCGCAAATGTACCTCCCAAAGACCTAGAGATGAGAATGCTAGAGTATGAGTTGATCGAGTTTGCTAGCAAAGCAACAGAAGAGCTAGTAAATATAGTGAGGAAGATGAAGAGTGTCTATGCAGAATTATGTAGAAGAGTCCTCCTAACTTAAAATCAGTGTCATATCTCTACTACTAGGAGACTAGAGGTGCTACTAGAGCATGAAATATTTTTGAAGCAATTACAGGAACGATGTAGCAAACTCGAACACGCCATTCAGCTAGTGAATATATTAGATGAAGGTGTCCTTAAAAATGAAATAGCACATGTGGCAGTTAGCAGTCACTTACTGGAATACCAACTTCACCTAATTCTGGCCAGAGTGGTGGGTATAAAATCTCAAGCTACTAAGCATGAAATTACTATCATACTTTTATAACCTTCTGGTTTTGAAAACATAGCAATAGATGCCAATGCATGGAAGAAATTTATGAATGAGCAAGCTGAGCCATCTAATTAGTTGGACTATTTAGAAAATTTTGATTAATGATGTAATGTATTGTATTTTGAGTCCATAAGCTAATGGAAAAAAATTTGTAAAGGAAAGGTTAGGGAAAGTCCAAAAGGCAATGAGGGAAGCTCAAGAGTTTTTGCTTTTTGTATAAATATAGGCAAGCTTTATGTATTGAGGAACCTTTTTTCAGGCTATCTTTGAGCAATATTATTGTAAGAAGAACTATTTCATCTTATAATAAAGAGTTTATATTTTCGGCTGGAGAAAGCACTGTGGGGTTTCAAATGCTTGACATGAACTGGTTGAATGTGAACTACTTCTTTTTTAGCTTGTTTCTATGAATAGTGAGATCGTTCTAACTTATGAATTCCTTCATGTTATGAATATGCTCCTGTTTATTTATGTGAAATTTCCACAATCATATCTGATTAATGAATGTTTTAATTGGCAATGAGCTATCTCTTTGCTAAACTGTTTATTTATATTCATGTATTCAGAAATATTAATAGCTATTTGTAGTATTCTAAATGCATGTTATACAATACATTAGTCATTATTAATTACAGTATTGCTCCCTGGGGATAGGTTAGATAATCTTAGATAGTATTTCTTTGTTTATGATTTAGAAGCGAAAGAGGTAAGACGAGAGGTAAGAACCTGCGCATCACATTGTGACAATCTTCGTTATCTCTATTGGTTGCATTTATCTAGGCACTTTCATATCATACCTAAACATAAAACTAAAAAATACAATTAAACGGTGGACCAGGCCGTAACTGGTAAAATAAGCTTTAATCGTTACTTGACCTACGCTAGCCGGATCGTAAACCAGATGGATTCCCCATACCAAACAATAATGAGCTAATTGGGAACGCTTATTGGGGATAATCCCTACTATTGTTACCTACGATTTTCCAGGCCTCAACCATTTTTGGCGCTAGAAGGAGGGCCACCAGTGCATGGCTGGCCGAGGAAATTCATTTTATTGAGATTACTCCACTGGTGACAGTTATGAAACCAATTTGTCTCAGAAACCCACTCTTGAAAAAAAACAAAAGGGTTATCTCTATCTCATTGATAACGAGGTAGTTGAAGATTTAAGGAGGATTTCTAGGGCATATGCAAAGAGGATTGGAGGGTTACCTATTATTCATGCTTTAACTAGAAGAGAGTATCATAAGAAAGATCGTCCTCAATTAGAAGATTTAGTATTGGTGGAAGATCTTGAATAATTGGTAGAAACAACATTGCAAGAAGTTGTCCAACCTCTGAATCAGTTGGGGCCATATTCCCCTCACTGTTCCCCTTTTCAGATGTCTATCCAGTCTCCTCAATCTCCACTCAAAATCACGTCCAATGTGAATGCAAATCAGCCACCTCCATAGCCTTCTTGGAGGGATAGATCTCCTTTAAACCTGATGCCTCCATTGCATGCTATACCTGAGCGTTTTGACAAACATTTACCCAAGTTTGAACCAAATGAAGGAATTCTTGTGGATGATCATTTGCATATTTTTTATTTGGATATAGAAGTATTGCAAGCAACGGAACATGAAGATGTAGTCTGTAGATTATTCCCACATACCCTGAAGGGAAAAGCAGCTTCATGGTACTTTTCCCTGCCAGCAAACTCAATCACAAATTGGAATATTTTTTAGAAACTATTCAGAAACAAATACAGAATCCATAAAACTCACACAACTTTAATGAAAGGATTAATTTCCCTAAAGAAAGGAAAGAAAGAAAGGGTACATAATTTCACTCAGAGGTTTGCTACCTACTTGAACAACTTTGATGCAGCTAAAAAACCATCTGAGCATGCCTTAATTGAGTACTATACCTCAGCTCTTGGGCCTGATCTAGCCATGTTTGTTAATAGATCGATTAGACCCACTTTGGTACATACTTATGAAGAATCTGAGAAGGTGGAGGCGGAAATGGAGAGTATAGAACACTATCTTGTGTAGTCAGATGAAAAAAATTATGGAAACAAAAATCCTCTATTATTAACTAAGCCTAAGGATGAGCGATCACAGGAGTTAGATGTGGTGGTGAATATGATGTACAAGTTATCAAATAGGGTAATTGATTTGGAAAAGAAAAAGAGGCTCATAAACAATACAAGACTTATTATAAAAAGAGAGAAGACAACAGTCAACCCAAGCCTCCCCCACATAGTCCCTCAGCCATGAATTTAACAAATGTAGGAATGGATAATTTTTGCACATTCCATTAGCAACCTCACTCTGAGAAGAATTTCCCATAGTGGATAAATTCTATGACCTTATTGATGAACCAATTGTTGGATTATAAGTTGACAGAAACTGTGGAAGAGAAAGAGAAAGATCATGAACCAATAGAAACCCAAGAAGAAGACACCTTGGTTTTATGGGACTGTGTTTCTATGTTCAACGTAGAATATGAAGGTGTCCCTGATGAAGAAGAAATATCAGAGACAAATGTTACAACAAGAAGTCAAAATCCATTAAAGGAAGATAACTTGATACTTCCCAAGATTAAGAAACTTCAAGAGAACATGAATAAAATGAAGAATAATACTCCAATTATTAACATACCTAAGTTTGTCATTTCAAGCCAGAGCCCCAAGAAAGTAAATGTGCCTATAAATCCTACTGAAAATAAATCTAAAAATTTCAAGAAAATTTTGACTGAGCATGAAATAGGATATGACGTTGTGGAAGACATTAAAAGGGATAAAGAAAATATCTCTTTGTTTTAAATGTGCAATCTACCTCAACAAAAGAAAAATATCTTAAAATCACTTGGAACAACCATGCAGGAACCTCAAAATGATAATCAACCTGAGGAAGAGATTGGTGAACCAAGTTTAGGAGGAAATTCTAAGTTTAGAAATCCAACCTTTCTTATAACTTTTGAGATTTTCAATTACAATGTCCATAATTTTTTGGTGGACTCAAGAGCATCAGTTAATCTCATGCCACTTTCAGTTTGCAAGCAAATAAATGGTCAACCTAAACCAACTACAGGCTAAGTTCTTCAATTAGACAGAACAGAAGTTAAAGTGATAGGTGAAATGGAAGATGTCCTGATCTGTTTGTCCGCATATGAGAGGGTATGTCAGTACATAGACATTGTTGAAAGAGATATCCTAGATGCTAATGGTTTGGTTTTGAGTCGGAATTGGTCAGCAAAGTTAGAAGGATATTTTGCATCAGATTGGTCACATGTGTGGTTTCCCTATAAAGGATGTCAGAACCAAATAAAGGTGTTGAGAGAAACTCAAATGAAGTATAACATGACTCCATTGGAAGGCAAGAATGAACCAGTAAACTCTGTGTTGGGAAACTATTTTCTTGAACTGGAACCACAAAATTACCAAGCCAAAGAAACCAGCAGTATATTAGATATCTATCCCGATCTCCTTCAGTTATCATAGGCTAATAAGATTGATTGTAACATAGTAGATTTAGTTTCAGATGCAGCTAACAATTCATGTCCAGTAGGAGTAGAATTTTTTTGGATTCTTTATTTCGATGGTTCTAAAATGTTGTAAGGATCAGGAGCCGGTTGTGTCTTGATCGATCCAGAAAAAAATAAACATTTTCTTTCATGTAGATTAGAATTTGAATCCAAAATAACATAGATGAATACGAAGCATTAGTATAGGGATTGAAAAAAGCAATAGAATTAAAAGTAAAAAAACCTGAAAGTGTATGGAGATTCTGAAATAGTTGTTAAACAAATTCGAAACAAAATTCACTACATATCACCGCATTTGAAGGCTTACCAAAATCAAGTGTGGGATTTATTAATAAATTTTCATGCATTCAATATTTCTTCAATTCCTAGAGCAAAAAATGCAGTAGTTGACTTGTTAGATACATCAGCTGCAAGGTTGGTACCTATGAATAACATATGCTCGATTGAATTCTTTTCAGGCCTTCTGTTCTAGACAACATCACTAATATGAGGGTGTTTGATGATGATCAGCAAATATTGGAATGTTTAATGAATAATGATACATTTGAAGGAGCAATAATAGATGACAAAGAGCATCAAGAAAAACTATAGAACAGAAATTTCATTTCAAAATGAGTCAGAAGTTTGGAACAAATGTTTGATTTAGACAAGAAGTTCAGAAAGCCAGCAAATGTCACGACTCATAGCTCGCCTTTACAATTAGAGCTGGTAAATCTAGGGACGGAGGCTGAACCCAAATATGTGAATTTGGGGAAGTGTTGTTCACCCAGCGAGAGGAGTAAATTCATCAGTTTATTCAGACAATATAAAGATGTATTTGCTTGGACTTACGAAGACTTAAAAATGTATGACACCAAAATTATAGAGCATGTGATTCCAATTAAAGTTGGAGTCAAACCTTATCAGCAGCCTCTGAGAAAGATGCATCCAAAACTAGAACCCCTAATTCAAAGTGAAGTGAAAAAGTTGCTAGATGCTAAAATCATATTTAAAGTCAGACATTCGGAATGTGTCTCTTACTTGATACCAGTGCAGAAAAAGTCTGGAGAGATCAGACTTTGCGTAGATTTCATAAATGTTAATCATGCATCAGATAAAGATAATTATCCTTTCCCACCCATGGAACAAATACTACAGATGGTCTCAAGTTCTTAACTATTCTCCCTATTAGATGGATTCTCTGGTTATAATCAAGTATTAGTAGCAGAAGAGGACAGGCTCAAGACCTCTTTTAGAACCAAGTGGGGGACTTTTGCAAATAGGAGGATGCCCTTTGGAATCATTAATGCTGGAGCAACTTTTCAAAGGGATATGGATATATATTTCCGTGTTCTGATTGGTCGTCATGTTGTGGTCTATTTAGATGATGTTACAATATTTTTGAAGAAGAGGGAAGAGCATGCATTTCATTTGAAACAGATTTTTGAGCGCTGCAGGAAATATGGCATTTCCTTAAATCCTAAGAAATGTGTGTTCGCAGTCACAGAAGGAAAGCTATTGGGTCATGTTATTTCTAAAAAAGGGATCTCCATAGACCTGGAAAGGATTAACTCCATAGAGCAGATCCCTTTTCCCCATAGTAAAAAAGGTATGCAATCTTTTATGGGGACAATAAATTTCGTGCAAAGGTTTGTGCCATACTTTTCTCAAATAATCAAACCTTTGCAGCAAATGGTTAAGCAGAGTGTGCAGTTCAAATGGACTGATTTGGAGAAGAATGCATTCAACAAGATCAAGACATCCATTGATCATGCACCATCACTCAAAAATCCAAATTTTGAAAAGGATTTTATTTTGTACACTTTCTCTTCCGATGATTTGTTAGCAACAGTGCTTACGTAAAAAGAGGATGGGGGAGATGAGTACCCCATATCATTTATCAGCATTGGTCTGCAAGGGGATGAATTGAATTATCCCGTAGTTGATAAACAAGCTTATGCAGTTTTTAAGGTCATAAAGCAATTCAGGCCATACATACTCAAGAACCACACCAAAGTAATAGTCACACACCCAGGGGTACGAACACTTTTTGTACAAAAGGAACTGGGAGAAAGAAGAGGTTACTGGGTGAATTCCTTGCAAGAATATGATCTTGAATTCAAACCAACAACCATAATTAAAGGACAAGGACTATGTCAGTTGATGGATGAGGATCAAAACAATGAAGATAATAGCTAGGATAATGAAGTTGAATTACACATGGTGGATGTATGTCCTCTATTCATAGCTCCAGACTCCTGGTATAGAGATTTAGGCCATTATTGTTAGACTTTTAACATTAAGCTAGCATTATATTAGGATATTTAACTAAGAAAATACCAAGCACAAAAATCAAACACAAGAGACAATGAACACAGTGTTTTTCCTCGGGGAAACCATAAATGGAGAAAACGCTGAAACTTCCTCAAAGATAGAATCAAAACCAAAAGTAAAACCCCAAAATAGTAAGACGATCTCCTGACAGCAGTAACTTCTTTCTTCCTAGCCCCGGTGTCTTCTTCTTCCTCAGCTATGCACTACAACTGAATGTGAGTGAGTGTGTGATAAATATAGAGTCTAGCTCTCTATTTATACTAATTCCCAACTTGACTAAACCCTACTGGGGCTGACTTCTCTAGGAGAGTCTAATAACCCTAGTGCCCCAGAACTGCAGGGACTTTGACCCTTGATCAATAGGAGGGTTACCCACAATGACTTGACATGACTTTTTTACATTATAGAACCTCTCGATAGGAACATCGGGGCATGACATGACTCAAGTGCATTACAAAAACATCCCAGAATAAACATCGGGGTACCATATATAAGATATACAAGTGAATACATTATGAAGTTACAATTACATCAACACTCCCTCTTAACTAGGAAGGTATTCTCTTGACACAATCTATCAGGACAAGTCTTCTTCTCTGTATCATCTGGATCATCATCGAGTCCTCATCATCTTCAATTCATCTTCATCTTCGGATCTGGATCATCACTCGATATGGATCATCATCACTCGATCTAGATCATCATCACTAGATCTAGATCATCACTCGATCTAGATCATCATCACTAGATCTATATCATCACTCGATCTGGATCATCATCACTCGATCTGGATCATCACTGGAGCATCATCTTTGGATCTGGATAGTCACTCGATCTGGATCATAAGTGTTGGATCATCATTATGGGTGTTATCTCATGATTCTTCTCGTCACAGGAAGTTCTACAGAGCCAACCCTTTTTCATGCTAGTTGTAGGCCTAGCCTCCATGTAGGTGTTCTTTGGTGCTTATATCTAAGACCAAGTTAGAATGGCCTGCCCAACACTTGTATCTAACCATAAGAGGAACACATCCAACACCATGGCAGAAAGGGATGCCCAACACTCACATCTGATCGTGTAGGAACCAATACTATAATCACATCAGAAAGGCCCAACACTCACATCCAATCATGCGGGAACACATCCCAAAACCCTATTAGAAAGGCTCAGCACTTATATCTAGCCATGCGAGAACACATCCTGCAACCATGCTAGAAAGGCTCTGCACTTACATCTAGCCATGCAGGAACAGATCCTACAACCTTGCTAGAATGGCTCTGCACTTACATCCAACCATGCGGGAACACATCCTGCAACCTTTCTAGAAGGGCTCTGCACTTACATCCAACCATGCAGGAACACATCTTGCAACCTTGCTGGAAGGGCTCTGCACTTACATCCAACCAAGTGGGAACACATCCTGCAACCTTGCTGGAAAGGCTCTGCACTTACATCCAACCATGCGGGAACACATCCTGAAACCTTGCTGGAAAGGCTCTGCACTTACATCCAACCATGTGGGAACACATCCTACAACCTTGTTGGAAAGGCTCTCAACCCCAGGTTGAGGGTTCCTGGTAACTAACTAGGAGCCTCCATTCTCCAAGAGAATGGCATCAGCCCTTCTATCTGATCAAGTGGGAACACATCCCTTAATCACATCAAAATGGCTATGCACTCATATCTGATCATGTGGGAATACATCCCATAGTCATATCAGAATGGCCCTTAGTCATAGATCAAGTATTCTTGGTAACTGACCAGGAACCTCCATTCCAATAATGGAAATAGCCATTATATCTGATCATGTAGGAACTATTGAAATATTGTAACTTTGAAGAATATTCTATATGTATCTTTTTGTGGTCCTCGATGGTCCTACCAGGAGAACCACTTGTATTACATTGTACCCCGATGCTCCTAATCAAAATAACTAATAAGAGTCATGAGGTAGTCCCCTCTAATTGTAAAGGTGGGTCATCAGCACCCCAGTGTGGTTACTTGAGCCTACATGTGTAACTCGAGCCTACATGATTTAACTCGAGCCTACATGTCAAATGAGTTAATTTAAGTGAACGGATGAATATAAATAGAGGTTTAGTGCTCCTCATTTGAGACACACACACTCTCACTTATGTAGCGCATTAGTGGAGAAGAGAAGAGTAGCTAGAGAAGGAGGAGGATCAAGTTTTGATCTCCTTGTTGGTTTTACCTTTTATCTTTTTGGGGAATCTATATTGAGGAATATTTTGCTGGTTTTTTTTTCCCTTTAGGGTTTTCCAAGGATAAATCTTTGTGTTCCGTTTGTATGGTTGTGCTTGTCTATCTTTCAGTGATCCTGTTTATATGCTTTTGTTATGAATTCGAAATGAAATACTAATGATCTAGCTTAGTATATGAAAATTTAACATGGTATCAGAGCCACCCTGAAAGAAGACATTGTGTAGCTAAAAAATCTAGGGATTCTTACTTTTTGGGTCTCTATCAACAATCGATCAGCAAAAGAAGGCTAGACTGGCTCTCCATTGAAGGGTGCATCTTTCTGTCAAAGCGGAATTCGATTCTGATCATTTTCAGTTTTGGTGTGGAAAATTAGGGCTTTCTACATAAGAGAAATTTTTGAGTGAGCATGGCATAGGATTTTTATCCTCATCAAAATCAAATTTTAGAGACCTGGATCAAGAAATTTGGTTGGGTGAAACTCCGGGAAAGTCAAACCCTAGTTTGACCCCGAGCTAGAAAAACCCTAAATACTAAAACTGTTAAGTTTTGGTACTTTCACTATATTCAGAGATTGGAAAAGGTCCGGGAGTTGAAAATTTCAAAGGCCAAAGATACAATCCTTATGTACACTATTTCCAACATTTAGCCTCAGATACGTATATTCTGGGAGATATGATCCATCCAAGTTAGGGTTCCAGCCTCTTCCAGAATTCATGCCTAAATAGGACACCTGGGGAAAATTGCTATATATTGGGCTACAGAAGTCCAAATGGAATTATTGAATATTTTCCAAAAATATAACATACTTTAATTTCTATGATCTGAATATTATACTCAGAAGATGAACCAGTGACACGTGGCATGTCGTACAACTTCTTTGTTCTGAACAGTCATGTAACAGGTCACCTTGGGAAAATGGTAATAAATCCCAATTGGTGAAACCAATTCTGATTAAATCTATGGAGTTGGATCAGGGACATACGAGGCTACCTTAGTGAGAAATTTTAGACACAGAGGAGCATTAATTTCGGAGATATCACAAAGACAGTGATAGGCATCTCTGCAGAAGAAATTGGAAAACTAGGGCTTCCTGTTCCGAGAGCTTCCCTCCACTGTTTTCAGAAAATGAGTACATTGGACAGCTCCATTTGAAGAGATATATATTTATATCCATTCAGATATAAAATATTCCAAGTTTTGAAAATTAGTGTTTTTTTTACAAGCCCTAGATCAGCCAGCTCCGAAAATAGGATGGACACCTCAAATCGGTAAGATCTAATCTTTTGCTATTTGAATTTGAGGTTCTCATTTCAAAGTGATCTATAACATCAGATTGTTGATGAGATTGATGAATTTGATAAATTCCAAGCATGGAATTATTTGATCTCTCTGAAGAAAATGGGAGGCTCCAGTTCTAGAGGGAGATGAGGCTCAAAGCCTTACACAAGAAGAACTTGATCAAGGCCAAGAAGATCATTGTTGATTCAATCACGGATCAACTTGTACCACAAGTGTCATCCCTAAAGACACCGAAGATGTTTTATTCCTTGATCAAGCTATTTGAAGATAAGAACTTAAATCAAAATATGGCTTTGAGAAAATAGTTGAAGAATGTGAAGATCCAGAATGCAGAACAACTTGAAGCGGTAGAAGAAGAAGTGGAGAATGCAGAAGTGGTGATAGCCACCTTGAATGGCCTCCCAGGATCATGGGATTCATTCATGTGAATAATGTATGCCAGAAAAAAGTAATTACTTTCAGCTCGACTCATAAGAAGAGAAGAAGAAGATGGGAGCAATTGAAGATCAAGCTCTCACCATTCAAAAAAGATCCCTCAAGCGATGAGGAATATGAAGAACTCAGTTCTTGAAGAACCTCTTATTCATCTTATCATTTGGATAAGAAATGATGATTTCATGAATGAAGAAGATGATAAAGTAGAATGATCAAGATGGATTCTACCCACGAAACAAATAAAAGATAAGTATTCGATTGTCATTTCATGATATTGTTTTGTTATACATTTGATTATATTTAGTTGATGTGTTATGCATGATGGATTGTTTGCATTAATGACTGTATAATACTAATATGAATGCGATGGGTAAAGTAGCTCATGGTGCTATACAACTCTCCATTTCTACTTATAAAACCTCTTTGTTGACATACTCGATTAGTGCACAATCTCAATGGTGTCATGGTAGAGATGGAAGGCATCTAGAAAGTTTCTATGAGATATGGATGAATGTTGTATTGGGTAAACAGTTGCATGATGCATAAGAATTTGTTGTTATGCATATGAAATAGTTCTAACCATGCAATTGGTGCATTTGAATTGTAGGAAAGGTCCTGTACAACCTCCTGTAAGAAAAGAAGGATGAGACTTGTTCCGAAGAATAAGTGATGACAATTCAATAAACATGAATCTGAAGCTCCTAGGGTCAAAGACACCTTCATAGAGCAGTAGATCCACCTCGAAGGATGAATACCACCATGGGTATGAGAGATAACTCAAGATGAAGAAAAGAATGCTATGAAATAAGCTATGATCAAAGAATGACAGTTGATCATGAGGAATGATGTATACGATATGATTTCGAGACATAAAGGAAAGTATGTCGTATCCTCCATATGGATCTACAAGAACAAGTGTACAAAGCAAGGTTCATGATTTGCCTCAGAAAGAATAGACTATGACATGACATACTCTATTGACCAGTATATATCAAGCATAGAACCACCTGTACAGAATGAATAAGGAAGATAATACTCCACTTCAAGGGGAGTGACTACAGAAGATATATGAGTTCGACACAGTACGACATGATGGACAGCTTCCTGATGGATCGAGACTTTACCAAGAGTAAAGTGGGTTACAACCTTCAAAGTTGAATGCAGAAGACTAGGATATGTTGATGATCTGACAAGATGAACTCATGGAAGATGTTATGATGAAAGACTACTAGAATGATGTTTGGGATATAGTACTCAAACCAGAAAGCAAGAATGTGGTATCTTACAAATGGATTTGCAAGATAAAATATGTCGCTGATAGAAGTAAGGATAGACTTGTTGCTAGAGGTTTCTATAAGTAAGAGGGAATTAATTCTGAAGAGACACTTACTCCAGGAAGCAAGGTACACTTCGTTCAGAACTATGATGGTAGTTTCTCCCATGATGAAGTAAAGACAATCCTTCCTTAATGGTATGATTGCGGAAGAGTTTTACATCGAAAGGATTTGAAGTTTAAGACAAATGGACTCATATATGTAAGTTAAAGAAGGCCCTCTATGGCATGAAGCAAGCTCCCAGAACTTGGTATGGAAGGATAGACAGTTTCCTATCAATTATGGGCTTTACCAAGAGTAAAGCTGATCCTAGCCTTTATCTCAAGGTTGTAGAAGATGAACCTGTCATCTTGTTATTATATGTGGATGACTTATTCTTGACAGAGAATGAGAAACAGATCATGGAAAGCAAGAAGAAACTAGCAGAAGAATTTGAGATGAAATACCTTGGGTTAATGCACTATTTCCTAGGTCTGGAAGTATGACAAAGTTCAGAAGGAATATTTCTCAACCAAGGAAAGTATGCAGTAGAGATATTGAAGAGATTCAATATGTTGGAATGAAAAGCCATGGGCACACCCATGGACTCCAACCTAAATCTGTTAGCTGATGACTCATCAGAGTTAGTGGATACGAATCATTACAGACACATCATTGGGTCATTGATGTACTTAAAAAATACCAGACCAGACATTTGTTTTGCTGTGAACACCTTAAGTCAATATCTTGTTCAAAGATGGGTTCAGCTAGTAGCTACAAAACATGTGATGAGATATCTGAAAGGGACTATAGACCTTGTTCTATACTATGATGGTAGCCATGACTACAGATTGTATGGCTATACAGATGCATATTGGGTTGGAAGTATCTCAGACAGGAAAAGCACATCAGGTAGATGCTTTTGTTTGGGGTCTGCTATGAGTTCATGATTTAGTAGGAAACAGTCCAGTGTTTCTCTTAGAATGACAATACATATTAGATTGCTCTTCTAAGTTGTGAAGCCATATGGCTTCGAAAGATGATATCAAGTCTCCTTGACCTAAAGATGGATACTACATTGATTCTATGTGATAACGAGATTTGTGATAACAGAGAACCCTGTGTTCCGTCGTAACACATAGAAATTTGATATTTCTACATACAAGATAAAGATGCAGATGATGATGTTTCAGTATTCCCATACTGAAGATATAGATGATGTTTCAGTATTTACATACTGTAGATGCAGATGATGGTGACTCCGTATTTCTATACTAAAGATATAGATGACGATACTTTCAGTATTCACATACTAGAGATACATATGGTGATAGTTCAGTATTCACATAGTGAAGATGTAGATGAAGATGGTTTAGATGATGATGCGCTGACAAAGCCTCTGTCTCAGGTAAAGTTCGAACACTTTTGGGACAAGCTTGGTGTGGTTCGGAAAGACCTTCCTTGAAAGGGGGAGTAATGATGTTGCAGTGGGATTGTATCATCCCTGGGCACTTTCCCTAAAGTGATCTGGAGACCTCAGTATTCGAGAATGAAGTGAGATTGTATCATCCCCGGGAACTTACCCTAAAGTGATCCGAATACCTCGGTCTTAGAGAATGAAGAGGGATTGTATCATCCTAGGACATATGTCTAGAAGTGATCGGTGAATTCGGTCATTGAGAATGTGGTAGGATTGTATCATCCTTGAAATTCAGTTTAGAATGGATCTGGTGTAACTTCGGTCATCGAGAATGTGGTAGAATTGTATCATCCTTGAACTTCTATTCAGAACGGATCCGGTGTAACTTTGGTCATTGAGAATGTGGTAGGATTGTATCATCCTTGAACTTCAGTTTAGAATGGATCCAGTGTAACTTCGGTCATCGAGGATGTGGTAGGATTGTATCATCCTTGAACTTCAGTTCAGAATGGATCCAGTGTAACTTCAGTCATCGAGAATGTGGTAGGATTGTATCATCCTTGAAATTCGGTTCAGAACGGATCCGATGTAACTTCGGTCATCGAGAATGTGGAAGGATTGTATCATCCTTAAACTTCAGTTCAAAATGGATCCAGTGTAACTTCGGCCATCGACAATGTGGCAGGATTGTACCATCCTTGAACTTTGGTTTAGAATGGATCCGGTGTAACTTCAGTCATCGAGAATGTGGCAGGATTGTATCATCCTTGAACTTCGGTTTAGAATGGATCCGGTGTAACTTTGGTCATCGAGAATGTGGTAGGATTGCATCATCCTTGGACATTGTCCTAAAGTGATAGGGACTGATTCTCCCGTAATCAATCTGGTGGCTTTAGTCCTCGAGAATGTGGTAGGATTGCATCATCCTTGGACATAGTCCTAAAGTGATAGGGACCGATTCTCCTGTAATCAATCCGGTGGCTTCGGTCCTCGAGAATGTGGTAGGATTGCATCATCCTTGGACATAGTCCTAAAGTGATAGGGACTGATTCTACCGTAATCAATTTGGTGGCTTTCGTCCTCGAGAATGTGGTAGGATTGCATCGTCCTTGGACTTAGTCCTAAAGTGATAGGGACTGATTCTCCCGTAATCAATACGGTAACTTCAGTTTTCGAGAATGTGGTGGGATTGTATTATCCCTGGAATTTAAGTCCAAAAGTGATCCAAATACTTTTTGTCTTTGATTTGTGGATTGTAGGTTGTTGCTGATGATGATGATGTCGTACTGATCGAAAGATCAGAGTATGATGATGATGACGTACTAATCGAAATATCAGAGTATGATGACGTACTGATCAAAAGATCAGAGTATGATGATGACGTACTGATCGAAAGATCATAGTATGATGATGATGACATACTGATCGAAAGATCAGAGTATGATGATGATGACGTACTGATATAAATATTAGAGTATGATGATGATGCACTATGATTATGATGTTTCTGATCGAAAGATCAGAGTATGATGATGATGTTTCTGATCGAAAGATTAGAGTATGTTGATGATGTTTCTGATCGAAAGATCAGAGTATGATGATGATGTTTCTATGTTGATGATGTTTCTGATCGAAAGATCAGAGTATGATGATGATGTTTCTGATCGAAAGATCAGAATGTGATGATGATTATGATCGACAAATCAGAATATGATGACGATGATGTTGCTGCTGATCAAAAGGGAAAAGTGTTGATGATGATATTGCTAATTGAGAGGTAAAAGTACTAAAGATGTTGCTGCTGATTGAAAGGTCAAGGTGATGAAGATGTTGTTGCTGATCGAAAAATCAAAGTACTAAATATGTTGCTGATCGAAAGGTAAAAATGCTAAAGATGTTGTTGCTGATCAAAAAGTCAAAGTGCTGAAGATGTTGCTGATCAAAAGGTCAAAATGCTGAAGATGTTGTTGCTGATCGAACAGTCAAAGTGCTTAAGATGTTGCTGATCAAAAGGTACAAGTGCTGAAGATGTCGTTGCTAATTGAAAGATCAAAATGCTGAATATGTTGCTGATCAAAGACTGAAGATGTTGCTGATGATGAAGATTGAAGATTGAAGATGAAGACTACATGATGTTGAAAAGCTTCCAATGATTTACAGATGTGTTACCCTGCTGATGTTGATGATGTCCCCTATTTCTACTCTTGTTGTTGTTGATGTTACTATAGAATACCCTTCTCATTAAGGGGGAGTGTTGAAATATTGTAACTTCGAAGAATATTCTATATGTATCTTTTTGTGGTCCCCGATGGTCCTACCGGGAGAACCACTTGTATTACATTGTACCCCGATGCTCCTAATCGGAAGAACTAATAAGAGTCATGAGGTAGTCCCCTCTAATTGTAAATGTGGGTCATCAGCACCCCAGTGTGGTTACTTGAGCTTACATGTGTAACTTGAGCCTACATGATTTAACTCGAGCCTACATCTCAAATGAGTTAACTTAAGTGAACGGATGAATATAAATAGAGGTGTAGTGCTCCTAATTTGAGACACACACACTCTCACTTGTGTAGCGCATTAGTGGAGAAGAGAAGAGTAACTGGAGAAGGAGGAGGATCAGGCTTTGATATCCTTGTTGGTTTTACATTTTATCTTTTTGGGGCATCTATATTGAGGAAGCTTTTGCTGGGCTTTTTTCCCTTCAGGGTTTTCCTAGGATAAATATTTGTGTTCCTTTTGTATGGTTTTGCTTGTCTATCTTTCAGTGATCCTGTTTATATGCTTTTGTTATGAATTCGAAATGAAATACTAATGATATAGTTTAGCATATGAAAATTTAACAGGAACCAATCCTATAGTCATATCAGAATGGCTCAGCACTCATATCTGACATGAAAGGAACCAATCCTCTCACCATGATAGAATGTCTCAACCCTTACATCTGACCATGGAAGGAACCAATCCTCTCACCATGTCAGAATGGCTCATGGACTCATCACTTCCCCTTGGAAGGAACCTCGATCTAGAGAACACCAAGCTTCTCCCTAAAGTACTCAAAATTCACTCTGGCTAATGGCTTCCTCAACACATCAACTATCTATTGATCCGTCGCAACATACTAGAGCTTCAATGCTCCCCTCTGTACCATATCCCTGATATAGTGATATTTGATCTGATATGATTCGACTTGTCATGGAACATCGGGTTCTCTGACAACTTCACACAACTCTGGCTGTTGAAATATATATAAGTAGCATCTAACTGGAGATCAAATAAATCAAACAGTAGCTTCCTCAGCCATACTTCCTCACAACTAGATAAACAAGCTGCGACATACTCTACTTCAGCTATACTCAATGCCACACAGGATTGCTTCCTGCTAAACCAAGAGATCACACCTAATCCCATATTGAAGCAACACCCTGAAGTGCTCTTCCTATCAATGGAATTGCCTTCCCAATCTAAATCAACATAACCCTCTAGGTTAATCTTCTTAGTCGCCTCATACTTTATCCCATAATCAATTGTACCCCTCAGGTACCTCAGAATATGCTTTGTAGCAATCAAGTGAACATGTCTCGGATCTATCAAGAACTGGCTCAAGGTGTTCATAGCAAAGAAAATATCTAGTCTCGTGCTCATCAAGTACATCAAGGACCCAATCATCTGACGATACATCATAGCTTCAAGCACTTATGATGAAGCATCACTCAATAGCTTCAGGTTCGATGCCATAGGTGTGGTCATGGCTTTGCAGTTCGTCATCCCAAACCTCTTCGGGATCTCTACTATATATTTCCCTTGTCCCAGGGAAATTCCATCTACATTCTGCCACACCTCCATGCTTAGAAAACAATGTGTCATACCCAAGTCCTTCATCTCGAACTCGGTAGCAAGATTCCTCTTCATATCAGTAATCAACCCATCCATACCTGTTACAAATAGATCATCTACATATAGTAGGAGCATCATTGGGTTTCCATCTTCAACCTTGTAGTAAAGGTTGGAATCTACTTTACTCTTGGTAAAGCCTAAACTGGATAGAAAGCTGTCAATTCTGCCATACCATGTCATGGGTTCCTGTTTCAAACCATACAGGGCTTTCTTAAATCTACATACATGAGACTCCCTGTCATGTGTCTCAAAACTGAGTGCTTGTTCCACATATACTTCTTCTTCTACTACACCATTCAAGAAAGCAGCCTTGACATCCATCTGGTGTATCTTGCATTTCATCACTACAGCCAGAGCAAGTACTGATCTAATAGAAGTGTATCTAGCTACAGGTGCAAAATTTTCTTCATAGTCTATTCCTTCTTTCTGGGAGAAACCACGAGCAACAAATATTGCTTTATATTTTTCAATGCTACCATTTGCAGCATGCTTGATCTTGTAGATCCATTTGGAAGTTACAACTGAATTACCTTCTGGTCTTGGGACAACATCCGAAACATCATTTTTCATGATTGATTGATACTCTTCAATCACAGCATCCTTCCATTCTTTCCGTTCTGTCACTTCTTCATAATTGGAAGGTTCTTTATCGATGAAATCACATAATAATTCTACATATCCAGAACAAGATCTGGTTCTCTTTCTTTCTCCGTGGTTCTCTTCTGGAGCCCCATATCTTTCCGCACCTTGGATAACTTCTCATACCCAAGTAGGTTTCCTCTTGTGAGGATTCTTCTATTGAGGTGGATCCATAGGTTCTTGAGGTTCTTCAAATTCTTGATCTTCTTCTTGAGTTTCTTCATTCATGGTTGTATCATGAATCCTAGGTGCTTCTGTTTCTTCAGGAACTTCAGCGGGTTTCTTTCTGGATTTGTTGTGAGCTGAGTCTTCATCAAATGTCACATCCCTACTGATTTCAATCTTCTTGAATCCTGGGAAGTATATTCTATAATCCTTTGATCTTTCAGAGTCTCCCACAAATATACCCTTCTTTCCTGAAGGATCTAATTTTGTCCTCTTCTCTTTTGGAATGTGTATGTAAACTGGACAACCAAATATTCTCAGATGGCTGACTTCTAGTTTCTTTCTGGAAAAGACTTATTTACAGGGATGATTTTAGGGGCGAATTTTAAGGGGTGCCCAAAAATAGATGGGCGAATTTTTAATATTAAAATGATTTTTTTTAATTTAATAAATTAGCCCATATTTTATTTTATATATATTTTGGCATGACTAAATAGCCCACGCGATTAACCTCTGGAAATTCATAAAAACTAATTTCGCCCATCCGTCTATGGAAAAATCGTGACATTCTCCCCCGATTTCTTCCTTAATGGAGGTGAAATCGCCAAAAATTTATAGTTTTGGAGGATAAATGAAGATGATTCGCCCAAATTTATGGTAGATAGGTTAAAA
>LPNX010614363.1:43502-68159 GCA_001517045.1 Pseudotsuga menziesii | reverse complement strand
TGGTAAACTATGTAAGGAATATCTCTCAGATATTTGGAATAATAAACACCACCTTCTTAGACCCAACCCCCAAATACCACAATCCCTCCTATACAAGGTTTTTGAAAAAATCACCTATAAAGTGATCGCCAACCACCTCAAACCCATTCTACCCTTGCTCATCTCCCCCAATCAAGGAAGCTTTGTCAATAAAAGACAGATGATAGATAGCATAATTATAGTGCAAGCAACTATTCATTCAAGTAGATATTGCAAAGGAAAAGCCATGGTAATCAAATTAGATATTGTATGTTCCTTCGATGGAGTCCGTCACAGTTTCTTTTAGTTGTCATGGTCAGATTAATATTTGATGAGAACACCATCGCTTCGATTTACTCTTTCATTCGAAACCGTTGGATGGCCCCACTATTCAATGGAATTCCTTCCTCCTTTTTCCAGATCTCTATATCCCTCTGCTAGGGATTCCCTCTCTCCCCTATTATATACATTCGCATAGTTGAAACTGTGTGTTGGCCCTAGGAATTCAACCAGAATTATTCTCGGGAATATGAAGACTCCAGTCGGACGACAGAGGAAGGGCTGTGACAGAAGCAACCATGGAGGGAGAGGATGCGACGAAGAATCAACTAGATATGAAAGAGTTTGCGACATAAGAGAAGTTGCAAAGAGAACATCTGCGACAAGGGGAACCACGTCAGAAGAAGAAGTACAATAGTTGAAAAGGAAAACTTGAGTGACTTGAGTGATCGTGGGTAAGAGTCAATTATAATAATGCATGCTTTGGTAATAAAGCGTCTTTGTAATTTTGGGCCGATAGTGCCTACTGTCAGTGTAACCAATGTACGAGAATAGGAATGACATCCTGTTGGCTAACAGAATATAGTAGATTGATTACGACATGTAAGAGCTTATAAAAGAGATAACCCAGGGTGTGTGTAGGCTGGTCTATGTTAGCTCCGGTCTTAGTAGAGTGTATATTTGTGGAGTTGAAGAGAACAAGGTTAATCCAGGATGTGTGTGGATCGACAATAGAGTGAAGGAGAGGAAAACTTTAGAGACCTAAGGCTATATAGAATACGAGGAGAGAAGTCTATATAGATTGTCGAGAATATCTAGAACGTAGTCTTCAAGTTGAGTGCACAGATGAAAGCTGCTATATATTTCTCATGGGAGATGAAGAGTGCCTTGGTGGTTTTTGCCTTATGGGTTTCCACGTTAGATGTTGTCTCTGTGTATATTTGATGAGTATGTGTATGTTCAATGAATGCATGATGCAAATAAGTAGAACTTAAAAGATTGAATAGCATTTGTTTATGAATAAGTTCTTGTATGCATGTGTTATATTGTTGGTAGAAATAATTTGTGCTGAGGCTGTATATTAACTGTTGTAATCTATGTTAACAAATAAGTAGGTTAATATATTGAATGCACATAATAAGAATAGGGAATACAATCTTTGTCTTCGTTCGATTGAGTTGGTAAGGTGCCATGAGAAAAGAAATCCCCACCAAACTGCAGAAACCTGGTTCCAGTAGTTACCCATAGAGATATATCGGTTGAGACTGCATGTGCATCGCAGGTACTACCGACTGATCCCTGCTCTGTCGGGATGATATCTTAGGACTTGTTGATAGATGAATAAGGGTCTAAACCTGGGTAAAAGGGAGAAACACCAACACCCTTAGTAGAACCCTTGACACGGAAAAACTCAACAAGCACATTTCAGGACTCAAAGTTACTCATGGGATTCAATTGAATTAAAAATTGTTAGCTTGAAAGAAACATGGTGATGTTGGTAGCATTCTGTTTCAATTGGGAATCAATTTCAATCCTTTTGTCCAAAAGGTACTCGTTGTCAAGGTCATGCTTTTAAGAAATTGTAATTTTAAACTTTTGGGTGATACTGAGAGCACTACTTTGTTATTAAGGAGTCAATTTCAACGTTTTTGTTTGCAACTTCATGAGGAATTAAGGTCATGGTGGAAAACAATTGTATATTTAACATCGAAAAAAACATATGTTACGAATAGCACCAGTTTTCGTTCAGGGGTTGATTTTTAAGTTTTTGACCCAAAAATATGGGTTTTAGAGCTAGAGTTTCATTTTGAGGTCATAGTCCTCGTCAAGTTGGGAACTATGTTAATAACGAGCCAACTAATAAAGAACTTAATTATGCTCTCTAAGAAGGTTATGACAAGATGGTGGTAGAATTTAATCATTTTGGTAAATTCTTAATTTTGTCTTCATCTCTAAACAAATATGACTTTCACTACTATAAGTGTGAGAATCAATTAATGAATTGATAATTTGTTTATTTTATTGTTTTCTTAGATACTGGTGACGATGGACGTTCTAGTGATAGATCATGTGAATTTTGATTCACAGTCCTTTTGTTATATGTCTAGATACTCTAGTATTATTGTAGATAAGGTTGGTGTTTCCTTAGGGTGGTAGTGGATCACTTGTTATAGGGAAACTTCTAAGAACTTAACTATTCCCTTGACAAGAGTATGGAAACATGGTGGCATAATTCGATCGTCAACCTTGATTAAATTTTTTCATTTTATCTTCATTTTTTAACTTATATGACCCGTACTATGTTTCTTTCCAAGGAACAACCTTACAGAAAATCGTCCAAGTACTATTCCATGAATCATGGATAGTAAACCAGAGAAACCGTTACTCCAAAGATTAATTTGAGGGGATCAAGAGAGTCAAACCTATGACCTCCCCAAATATGTTTGATGTTTGTCTCATGAGTACTTGAGCTATCCCTCAAAAGGATGACTTATACTATAGTTTTGGGTGAGAATACGCAGTAATTGTTAATGGAATATTGTGGAGGGTCCGCGGTTGGTAATGGTTCATTGTCAATGTTTCGAGCCATCATTGGCTCATCTTCAAGACATTATCGATGCTTGATACTATGTTATACTATCTCCAGGACTTATACTATGTTATAAAAATGAGAATAGATAAATTTGTCATGGATCATGAAACTCATGATTAAAATTATTTTTGTTTTAAAAAAAACTATTACTTTTATTGACTAAAATGTCGTGGATTTACTTGTACCGTTGATAAAAGGAACATAACAGAGTACACATAATTGGTAGTCATCTTTGATTGTGTATTTTCCCCTCTGTAGAAAGGAGTGGGGTATGCTAGGTGAGGATTTTTTGTTTCCTTCCCAGATTCCTTGAGGTGCTTCGGTAAATCCATTCAAAATTTAACAAGGAGTAATTTTCAAAAGCAATAAAGTTTCCAATTTAGTTAACTTCATATAAGGCAAATTACATGGTAAATACTTCTGTGCTTTTTCTTTATTATTTTCTTTCATGTTTTTTTTTCTTTCTTAGAAGGGTGTGACCCATTCTTGGAAGTCTATCCCAACATCCAATATTTGTTGTACGTTCATCCATGTTAATAAGGGGAGGGGAAGGATGGTCCTTAAGTGTTGGATTTGTTTCCTTAGGGGTACAAGGAAATAATGTTCCTCTATGTCTACAATGTTTTGTCCTCTTTTTCTATGCATTTGGGCTTGGAGAGTGCGTGGGGCGGGATAGGAATGTTATGTTTGTGCTAAGTGAGGATTTTTCTATATTGGTGGCCATCATATAGGGATAGGTCACTTAAGACTAGTTTTACTAATTGAAGCTGGGATGGCATTGAGTGTTTTTTACTTCTAGAACAATGTTTAGCAAAGAAGGCAATTGCTTCTCTCCCTCTGTTTCTTCCGTGGGGAATTTGAGTGTTGGTTTTTTGAGACTAAAGGGGATGATGGGGAGCTCTTTGCCAAAGGTCTTTCTTTTCTAATTAAATAATTATCCTTTGATTCCCCTATCCATAAGGTTGGCGTTTTCTATGTTTTCGTTTTGCCAAGGGATTTTTCCAACCTTGGGGCAATGTGCTCCAACATGCCCATTATCGAAACATGATTTGCAATGAAATTCCAAAGGTTCATAGTACAAAGGGTCAAACAAGTTGTAATCTTTTCCCAACTAAGTTTGACCTTCAAAGACAATCCTTTTGGAGAGTTCAATTTCGATGAAAAATTTCTGTGTTTGTGGTGATATGCCTCTAGTTGGAATGAAACTTGCCAAGAAAATTTCGAATTACTTTAAGAGATTCAAAACTACAAATTGTAGAAGAAGGTGAGGAAGTATTACCCATACTAGAGTGGTGGAGAGAAAGTCCATGGAGGGATTAAATTTTGGGGATTGGTGTTTCATGCACAAGCCAACACAGCCCCAAAACCATGGCTACATGTTGAGGATGAGATCTAGATATTTCACTATGTCAAACACTGCCACAAAACAACCTTATGCTACGTGGGTAAGGTATGCATCTTCTTGGATTTTTGACTTCCAAGCTACTAAGATCCAATTTTGAAGATCTGCTAACTTTGGCCAAAAGTCATTGAATGTGCAAATTAGTTAGTGATGACATAGGAAATTGGTTTGGATTATTTCATCTTCATCTATTGTTATGGAGGGTACTATAAATTATTTGATGAGTTGGATACCTTACTAAGGGGATGGATGGGATACCGAAGTAACAAGTTTCCCAATCAATTGGGTGTCCTTGAATGGCATGGCTTGAGAATGTCCCAAAGGAGTTGAGGCATTGGGACTGAGAGGTATTAGAGTGTAGAGGTAGAAATCATAAAGGAGGGTAGTTTCCAATTTCAAAGGGGGGAAAATGAAAGTTGAGAGTAGAGGTTGAAGGAGCCTCGAAGGTTTCCATCTAGGCTACTATGGTGAAAGAGGTTGAGGTGAAAAATTAGGGGAGACCAAGGTTGAAGGATGGTACACTATGTAAGGAATAGCTTCCAAATATGTGGAAGCATAAAATCCACATTTGTAGACATGATCCCCAAAGAATCCAACCCCTTCTCCTTTTTCAGATTCCATCCCATTTGACTCTGCAACGTCTCCAGCAAAACAATCTCTAAAGTGGAATGTCTAAAGTGATCACCGACCGCCTCAAACCCCTTCTCACCTTACCCATCTCCATCAATCAAGGAAGCTTCATTGAAAAAATGCATGGTAATCAAATTAGATAAGGAAAATTCCTTCGATAGAGTCCATCATAGTTTGTTGTTAGTTGTCATGGTCACATTCAGCTTTGATGAGAACATCATCGCTTGGACTTCCTCTTGCATTTGAAATCCTTAGATGACACCCTAGTCAATGGAAATCTTTCCTCCTTTTTCCATATCTACATAAGCCTTGGCCAAGGATGTCCTCTCTTCCCCATTCTATATATCTTCATCTATAAAACCGTGAATAAATCTCTTTGACATGGAACGACTCAACAAGCACATTCTGAGACTCAAAATTACTCAAAGATCTAGAAATATCAACAATTCTGACTTTGTCACATATTTCTAGATTTACTTCTGTAAATGTCTTTTACAATTACTGATAAGTAAAAGAACAAGAACCCATAAAAATTTCACCGCGTGAAAGTTCAAGTTTTACGGCACTTTGGTCTACACAAATATTCCTACATATTCGGGCATATGTATTTCATAAGTTATTTGGATTTGTAAAAGTGGGTAGTTTACTTCATCTTACTCACAGGTAAAATCATTTGTAATTTCTTGAGTCCTTAGACTAAGAAACATATTCTGCACAAACTTGGTCGAAGCTCCCAACCTGGTCGAAGGTCGAAGCTACCAAATTTGTGTCAAAGCTACCAACCTGGTAGAAGCTATTGATTTGTGTCGAAGCTCCCAAAGTTGGTCGAAGGTCGAAGCTTCCAAATTTGGTCAAAGTAAAAAGGTGGTCGCAGTAAAAATCCCGTCGAAGTGAAAAGTAAAATAATTTTTTAAAATATTGACTGAGCCCTAAACCCAAGTTTAGTCGGCTCGGTTTTGGCTATCAAACAGGGAGATTTCAAGCAACAGAGCCTCACAATAAGCAACAGAGCATCTACAATTTACTAAATTATTATTCTGGCATTTCTCATCGTCACTAACATAATCCTCTCATAACCCATAAGAGAAAAAAAGAAAAAGAATGGAAGTATAACTTACTAGCTTCGGGTCCTTTGAACTAGACATAGGATTGGTGAATTGAATCCCCTATGGTCTCCACTTTAAAGTCTTTCCTCATACTGCCCAATTACATGGACTTTTCCGGTAGCCAAAGCACAACCAACTTCATACGATACGGTGTAAACAAATGTTATCAAGAATTGCACAAGGCTTTGCATTTATCAAGAAAGGAGAAAATTACCATATTATTTTAAGTTACAGTAGCTCTAACCTTTAACAGACACCCCCAATTAGCTCTAACCTTTAACATACACCTCATTGAACAAGGAAAAACTAACTGATTCGGAATCTAAATGTTGATTTAAAAATGACTACTTGTCTTGATGATGGTTCTCGATTCGGAATTGAAACGTCCACTTAAAAATGACTACGAACGAATTTAAGAAAAAACCCTAAATTAACCTAACTCACTGAAAAAACTTACATACTGAAAAAGATAATATTAGCGAATGAATGGTAGTATTATACAGAATTCCTTTGAAACTCACAGCATCGTCATTTCTGTATCCCTGCAGTTGCCTGGAGGACACATAGTGTAGGGCTCTGAGTGGGACCGCCGGCAATTCATTTGAATTCTTCAATGCAAAACACCCAACAACGCCTTTTGTTTTATTCGATCGTGCGAGGTATTATAGCTGTTGTTGGCTCGTGCAGCCCCTAACCCACCATTTCGATAATAAATGATCTTGGTAGCATATTTATAAACAAGTTGGGGAGATGAGATTATAAACAGCCAAGAGACGGAAAAATTCGCAAGCAATGTGATGCGAATTCAAACGGTCCGAATTCTAACCATGAAATTATAAGCTAAGAGACGGAAGAATCCGAAAGCGATGCGAGGCGAATTCAAACTGTCCGAATACGTATTAGGGTTACGTTCGAAAAGTAAATACAAATACTTCATAAAAAAAAATGAAATGAGCCGTGGCCAGAGTCACATTTGGTCAATTTGGGGATAATCTCATCATCCATTCACAGTAATACTAAATGTTGTTGAAAATTGATAATCGTTTGCACGGGTTTGTTTTAATTTCTATCCTCATAAACAATTGGTAATTATTCATAATCAGAATCGTTCAATTTTAATACTTCATAATTGTTCTCATTCAAGAGTAGGCAGAGCGTAGCAATGTCCCTGAAAATTGATAATCCTTTAATACTTCGTCATGGACTAGGAGAAATGAACATCTATGTGAGTATTTCAAATTCATTAGGAATAGAAGAATATTCAGAGTATTCAGCCTTCTGAGTCACCTTCCCTGAGTTTTCAGTCCCATCCATTAATTCATGAGAATCCGTTGCAATCGTTTCCAATTCTTGGATTATGGGACGCAGAATCTCCTAAGTCCTAGGTTTTTTTTGGAAGGCTTCTCTATATTGCTTTCTTCATCAATTTCTTGATCGACTTCTACCCTTTTATATTCCCTATCTTTTTCTTTCTGTGACATGATATGATCTGCTTCTTTTCTTTTTCTTTCTGTGACATGATATGATCTGCTTCTCTTCTTTTTCATATTCACTATCTCATGGCCATAGAATATAGGGTTTATTCTAGTGACCAGTTGAACCCATGATTGATGCCTCTGTTGTAACTTCCATTATATTATAAGTTTAATGAGACCATGATTGGTAAGAGAACCTTGGGGGCACTTGGCCTTTCTAACATAATGTGACATGTGTTGTAGAGAATTTAGAAATAATGTAGAGAAGGAGGCAAGGCTAGAGGGTAAGGAGGCTAAGAGTAAGGAGAGGCTAGGGGTGTATGCACAAAGTAGGACTAGGGGTGCTAGGATTAGTTCCTCCCTGTAGTGGATCAATGAAGGGGACGTTGGCTCTAAATTTGATTTTGACTGCATGTTTACTAATATACCATGGCAGAGGTGAGATAATAAAAAAATCATAGGTATAAATAACATCTCCTATTGCTAAGAAATATTCTTTTGTTCTTGGCAAACATGTTATGATTTGCTCAAACACTTCAATTCTCATCTCCCGAACTTCTGAATAGTCTTCCATCAAATTTTGTGCAAATGGTAATGCAACCTCTTCATTAAACCCGGTCAATCTTTCAAAATACAAAGTCCATGCGGCTTCCTAAAAAATTCCAAAAGCTTCCACATATTTGTACAATGGCTCCATCAACTCTGGTTTATGGTGGATTGCAAACCCTCCCATGATGTTTTTAGGGATCTCAATTACACAAGAAACCCGTAAAAATTTTAAATTTGGATACTGGTGTCGCAACATGCAAGACAACAACAACGTATAATGTGGAAAATCGTTGGGTATTTTTACAAAGGCGACATTTTTGGTGGTGTAAGGGAAAAAGTCGAAGCTCGTGGTGGAAGTTATAATGCTTATTGGGTGGAGCGGGTGCAATTAATAAGTGTGGGAGAGTGTAATGACATACCCCATTCCAAAACTAAAAGGATTGGATCAAAGAATTCGTCGAATTATGCTTAATTGTATGTGTGGTTAGGATTCATATAACCTAATTTCACTTACCATGACATATCAGTGAATTGGGGTGGCCCTCTTTCCTTGTCAAATCTCTTTAGTGGAGGCACCACTCATCAGGTTCCTTCATGGCTCATGTGGGCCCTTGGAATAATGAGATGTATGAACACGTTCACATCAAGAGAAATGATGAGAACTAATGAGACTACAAAAATTTCCATTGTTTTGGCCGAACTAGAGCGATGGTGAGAGTTTCAACAAAGAAACGAACGAAGTTTCAGCAAAGGAAATCACGAGATTTCAACAGAAAGTGGAGATCTTAGCAGAGTTTCGGCAAAGGATATGGTAAAGTTTTATACAAAGATATGGTGCAACTTCAGCAAGGATTTTCGTGGAGTTTTGGCAAGGAAGAATATAACTTAGCAAAGCTTCGACAAAGGATATGGCAAAGTTTCGGCAAGGAATATGGCAGAGTTTTGGCAAAGATATAATGTATCTTTATCAAGGTTCATGGTGGAGTTTCGATAAGGACGCAGATAACTTAGCGGAGTATCGACGAAGGATACGGCGGAGTTTTGGCAATGAATATGGAAAATTTTCAGAAAGGATATGGCGGAGTTTTGGTAAGGAATATGGCAGAGTTTCGAAAAATATATGGCGCAACTTCAGTAAGGAAGGAGATAACTTAGGAGAGTTTTGGAAAAGAATATGGTGGATTTTTGGCAAGTAATATGGCAGAGTTTCGGAAAATATATGGCACAACTTTGGCAAGAATTATGGCGGAGTTTTGGGAGTTTTGGCAAGGAAGCAGAGAACTTAACGTAGTTTCAACAAAGGATATGGCAGATTTTTGTCAAGGATTATGGTAGATTTCAACAAAGATAAGGCACAGCCTCAGTAACGATTATGGCAGAGTTTCGACAAGGAAGGAGATAACTTAGTGGAGTTTCGACAAAGGATATGATGGAGTTTCGGTAAGGAATATGGTTGAGTTTCAGAAAATATATGGTGTAGCTTCGACAAAGATTATGGCAGAGTTTCAACAAGGAAGGAGAGGACCTAGCACAGTTTCGATAAGGAAGTAGAGAACTTAGCGGAGTTTCAACAAAAGATATGACAGAGTTTCATCAAGGAATATGGCAGAGCTTCGGCAAGGACTATGGCAGAGTTTTGGCAAGGAAGCCAAGAACTTAGTGGAGTTTCAGAAACGGACATGGTGGAGTTTCAGTAAGGAATATTGCAGAGTTTTGACAAATATATCTCGCAACTTCGACAATGATTATGGTAGAGTTTCGGCAAGGAAGCAGATAACTTAGCGGAGTTTTGAAAAAGGATGTGGAGGATTTTCTTGCAAGGAATATGGTGGAGTTTTGACAAAGATATGCCGCAACTTTAACAAGGATTATGGCAAAGATTTAGCAAGGAAGTAGAGAACTTAGAGGATTTTCAGCAAAGGATATGACAGATTTTCGACAAGGAATATGGCAGAGTTTCGAAAAATATATGGCACAACTTCGATAAGGATTATGGCGGAGTTTCGACAAGGAATGATATAACTTAATGGAGTTTCGACAAAGTATATGGTGAAGTTTCAGTAAGGTATATGACAGAGTTTCGACAAGAATTATGGTGGAGTTTTGGCAAGGAAGCAGATGGTGCAATGCTCTTATAAGTCTCATTATGATTACTAGATATTTTGCTTTCTAGATATTTTGATCCTTGTGACACTATGGTGCAATGCTCTTATAAGTCTCATTATGATTACTTTAATTATATTTATAGATACTCAAGTACTATTGTATATAAGGTTGAACAAAAGTTAAATTTTTAGTTTGTGTGTTGATTTGTACTGAAATTTCATCATTAACTCTATTTATACATGTCTTTTTTTCTTATGCACTGAAATTAACTAATCTTTATTTCCTATAATAGATGCATAATGACTAAACATAGATTTGTCTGTTTTATTAGATTATATGTTGAGTGATAAAAAAATGTATCAATAAAAATAATTAATTACAATTAACTAATAATTAATATTATAATTTCTAATAAATCTCAATAATAATTAATTAATAGTTAATAATTTATTACTATTATCATTATTAATTAATTAATCATAATTAAATTATTAGTTAGTTATTTGGGATGTAACAAAGGATAGAAGTACACAATACGACTAAAATAAAGATGCAAAATTGCAAATACATAAAACAATATGCAAAAGGGTGCATAACGACTTGAAATGGGGCACAAATTGGGATGCAAGGTTCTGAGAATATACAAAATTTGAGTCTCAAGGATGCAAATGATGACGTAAGGACACAAGGTGATACGTAAATGTTGATGAAGCTATGGAAGCAAAATTTCAATATTGGACTTTCAAATGCAAACAAAACCTCAATTTGAATGTGAAGATGTAAACAAAACTTCAATTTTGGATGTTAATATGTAAACAAAACCTCATAGAGGATGAAATTATGGACTCATAGAGGATGCAAAAAAAAACACAAAGAATGCTAGGGCCACAAAGTGAATCCCAAAGGGACACACACAATATAAAAAGGGTCATAAAAAGAGACAAATGAAATGCAAAATGAGGCAACTTGAAATGCATCACTTTTCACAACCTAAATATTGACAAGACACAAAAGTGGAATGCAAAAAGGAAAGATATAGTCCAGTTTTGTAATAACATATGAAAGGTTGTCCTTGATTCAAACCTTACAATTAAAATATCAATAAATGGAGTTATTCCACCCCTTTCAAAATAACTTGTTTGTGCACAATATAACGATATGGTTAAAACAAAAGAATATAGTAGTCTAACCTAGTATTATGTTCTTACTCTAAGGGAGGACAAAAAATTGTAAGAAATTTCATAGAATATTGTACAACATTGATATTTTTTTAACATTTATCATATTGAAGGAAATATCCATGAGATGTAGAACAGTTGGTGGCAGGTGATGGCCGTTAGGTTGCCCCTAAGTGGAAAGGTCGTTGGTTAGAATCCCCACGGATACGAAAAAATCCAACCATTTCAAGGGTTGGTGCGGTCCATACCGAGTGTGCTACGCGGGTAATTTTGATAGCTTAGATGCCCCTAGTTCATGGTCACTTAGCTAATGGAACACTTGCTAGTCAAGGGGGTTCTTCCACTTTCCAACAAAAAAAAAACATATTGAAGGAAATAAATGGTTTACTAAAATAAATAATAAGGATTGTGCTTGCTAGATCCTTTTGGTTTTGATCGCCTAAATACCTATCTCCCTCCCGTGTTGCTTTAGGCTATGGGGGTGGTAGAATTCCCCCCCACCCCTTCCCTTGACATCGATTCCTTTGCATATATGATTGTTGACCTCCCTGCGAATCTAAACCCTCCTCCTAGGTGATTTGTAAAGAAACTCAATGAGATCCCTAAGGTGGTGATGCAACCAGACTCTAGAAGCTTGGCTTTGAAATTTGATGAAAGTGGTTTGATGTGTTAGTGCACTAGCTTATGGCCATCCCCGTGTAGCATGTTTGTATGGGTTGAGAAAAGTTGGAAACAAGGAATATTTTAGGGGTAAAATTTATCCCATGGGCTATTTTTCCATGCTTTTTCCAAAAAAAAATTAGCCAATTTGCATTTTTTGAATCCTCATTTCGCCCAATTTTGAAGGAGTAAACATTTTCACTCCAAAAATCACCAAATAATTATATAAACAATATAAAATCCTTTGAAATGGAAATATTTTAGAAGAATATTGCCAAATATTTTACAGTTGACATTTCTAGAATCAATAAGATTTGCCAAGGTTTATACACTTTTAAATAATTATGGATCCTTAAAATTTCCCCAAAACAACTACTTAAAGGCCACGTCTCTCATGCTTTTTGAGACAACTTTGTTTTTCTTTATCTTTGAAGAAAAGGAAGACAACGATATTACTATTTCATGGGATCTAGAGGAATATATCTCAACAAATGGACCCTTGATTTCAGTCCAAAAAATGGCATTCCGTTTGTCATCCTGGTTTGGGTCATATTTCCTTTCCTTCCTCTCCATTTCTAGAATCAAGAAGCAATTATAGCCATAGGGAATGCCCTGGCAGAATAGATTAACATTGTTGGGCCCAAACATGGTCTTCAATATTATGCAGGTAGTTGTGTAGAGGTTGATCTTGAAAAGGGCCTTTTGAAATCAATAAACTTAACCCTAGACAACTGGTCCTATATACAATAGTTCAACTATGAATAGTTGAACTTCAAATGCAAGGTGTGCCACAAATACATGCATTTATCTAAATCATGTCCAAAGGTGGTATCTGAGCAAACAACTCAAGACCAGAATGATAAATAGTAGTAGCCAAGAAGAAGGAAATTTGCAAACAAGTCGGGTGGCACAACCACACAAGAAAAGACCTATATTTAAACATGGGCTTCATCTAATCCGGAGAGTCAAACACAATATTTGTCAGGAAATAATAACAAAGAAAAAGGTCCAGAAAGTAACTAGTTTGAGGCTATCGCAAATTCTAAACCAGAATATCAAGAAACACAAATCCAAGTTCCCATCAAAACTGTTCTTGAAGAATTTTAGGAAGTTATCGAGAACTACCCATCAGATCACCACTCCCTAAACTTCCTCCTCCCTCCCTCAAATGAATCCCCCATTGTGTAGGAAGAAGAAGATTCCTCCAAATCCTTCTAATATTTCCCTAGCCAAGAATAATCCCAACATCCCCAAATAAAATTGGTGGGGAGGAAATGGAACAAAAAGAAAAGAGAAACAACAACAAATTGGGACAAGGAGCTTAGTAAAAAAACAATTATAGATCCTTATTTAAAAAAGGAACCTAGAAGAGGAAGAAATCAATGTGTCCAAAATCCCCATAAGGAAGCTTTACAATAGCCACAATAAATAATGAAAATAGTTTCTTGGAACTACAGGCGATTAGGGAGAAAATATAAGCTCTCATTGACCAAAGATTTTATAAACTTAGAAAAGTCCCATCTCCTCATGCTTCAAGAAATAAAAATGAAAGATGTTGCGGTCCTTCAATCCTTGGAAAATGTATGGAAACATTCTAAAGCATTAGTTTTCAGCTCTAGAGTAACTTTTGGGAGGCATCTACATACTTTGTAATCCTACAATATTAAGGTTAGTAAACTCACACACTAATAAACAGTTGATAATGTCTGATTTCACTCATATCCCTTAAGGTATATTGTATATTTTCACATGCAATATTTACATGCTCATAGTTTTCCATGTAAAACAGGAATGATGGAAGTCTCTTGTAAACACTCCTCCAGGGAAAATTTTAGGTGTGAAATTTAGCCCATGGGCTAATTCTTGACCTTTTTTTAACCCAAAAAGATTCATCAATTTCCATTTTTTACTGAATTTATTTTCCCAAATTTTATGGGATAATTTTTTCTTCCACTAAATATCACGAAAATTGTCGAGAAACTATATAAAACCCTTAGAAATTTGAATTTTTTTAGAAAAAATTTGGCTAACATTTTATGGTTGGAAATTTAACAATTAGTAAGATTCACCAAAGTCTCTATACCTTAAGAAAATTTTGGATCCTTAAAATTCTCCTTGCACTCCCCCCATTGTGGGTTCTCTCGACCATCTCATTTATGCTGGTAATATTAACACAACTTTATCCCAAAATGAGAGGAAAGGAGATTCACAAGTCCATGATTCAGGAAGGGAATTCATGGTGGATCTAATTGTTGTCCTTGAATCGATTGATGTCAAACCAAATGGAGGAAATATCACTTGGAGAAACAAAATGGTTGGCCCAAATCATATAACAACCAGATTAGAAAGCTTCTTGATTGGAAGCTCCCTTTTGGTCTATTCTTTCTCCCTGTCCTCCTGTATTCTTCCTTGGTATGGCTTTGACCACCCTCCAATATCCCTCACTTTATCCCCCTATGGAAATCTTGGCCCAATCCCATTATGTTAAAACTATATTTGGATCCACAATCCTAACTTCCTAACAATCATCTCAAAATATTGGAACTGTGGAATAAATAGAAATCCCTCTTATATCTAGGTCCAAAAAATGAAAAAAAAACAAACGTGCCCTAAAAGATTGGATAAAAACTAATCCTCTAGAATTAGAAATGAAAAATAAATAGGCATATAAATATTTGTTTCTCCTTTAGACTTAGATAGAGAAAATCTAACCTTCCAAAGATTTGTTAATGTCTGAAAATGAATCCTTCAAAAAATTCCATCAGTTGAAGAGATTGGAGGAAAAACAATGGAGGTTAAAATGTAGAAGCCTATGGCTGAAGGGAGTCGATAGAAATCCAAGTTTTTTTACAACCATCTAAAACTAGGATCTATAAAAAACACATAAAGCAAACGAAGGACATGGATGTAAATAATATAACAGGTTTCCATCAGATAAAAGTGGTAGCCAAGTCGTAATATGAATATCTTTATTTCGAAGAATTCACGGTCAACCGTTGACTCAATGGAAAATATGTTCGATTGCATTCCAAGCCTTAATTTCCTAGGAGGATAACGTAAATATTATGAAGGAATTTTTTGAGTAAAAATTTTGGAGGTAGTGAGTAGCATGAACCTACACAAAGCCTTGAGCCCAAACGGTTTCTATGCTCACTTCTATCAGCAACTCTGACACATTCAATAAACCAGACTTGATAAGGATGGTAAACTATGTAAGAAATATCTCTCAAATATTTGGAATAATAAACACCACCTTCTTAGACCCAACCCCCAAATACCACAATCCCTCCCATACAATGTCTTTGAAAAAATCACCTATAAAGTGATCGCCAACCACCTCAAACCCATTCTACCCTTGCTCATCTCCCCCAATCAAGGAAGCTTTGTCAATAAAAGACAGATGATAGATAACATAATTATAGTGCAAGCAACTATTCATTCAAGTAGATATTGCAAAGGAAAAGCCATGGTAAACAAATTAGATATTGTATGTTCCTTCGATGGAGTCCGTCACGGTATATTTTAGTTGTCATGGTCAGATTAATATTTGATGAGAACACCATCGCTTTGATTTACTCTTTCATTCGAAACCGTTGGATGGCCCCACTATTCAATGGAATTCCTTCCTCCTTTTTCCAGATCTCTATATCCCCCTGCTAGGGATTCCCTCTCTCCCCTATTATATAAATTCGCATGGTTGAATCCCTGTGTTGGCCCTAGGAATTCAACCAGAATTCTTCTTGAGAATATGAATATTCCAGTCGGACGATAGAGGAAGGGCTGTGACAGAAGCAACCATGGAGGGAGAGGATGCAACGAAGAATCAACCAGATATGAAAGAGTTTGCGACATAAGAGAAGTTGCGAAGAGAGCATCCGCGACAAGGGGAACCACATAAGAAGAAGAAGTACACTAGTTGAAAAGGAAAACTTGAGTGACTTGAGTGATTGTGGCTAAGAGTCAATTAGAATAATGCATGCTTTGGTAATAAAGCATCTTTGTAATTTTGGGCCGATAGTGCCTACTGTCAGTGTAACCAATGTACGAGAATAGGAATGACATCCTGTTGGCTAACAGAATATAGTTGATTGATTACAACATGTAAGAGCTTATAAAAGAGATAACCCAAGGTGTGTGTAGGCTGGTCTATGTTAGCTCCGGTCTTAGTAGAGTGTATATTTGTGGAGTTAAAGAGAACAAGGTCGATCCAGGATGTGCGTGGATCGACAATAGAGTGAAGGAGAGGAAAACTTTAGAGACCTAAGGATAGATAGAATATGAGGAGAGAAGTCTGTATAGATTGTAGAGAATATTTAGAACATAGTCTTCAAGTTGAGTGCACATATGAAAGGTGCTATATCTTTCTCATGGCAGATGAAGAGTGCCTTGGTGGTTTTTTCCTTATGGGTTTCCACGTTAGATGTTGTCTCTGTGTATATTTGATGAGTATGTGTATGTTCAATGAATGCATGATGCAAATAAGTAGAACTTAATAGATTGAATAGCATTTGTTTATGAATAAGTTCTTGTATGCATGTGTTATACTGTTGGTAGAAATAATTTGTGCTGAGGCTGTATATTAACTGTTGTAATCTCTGTTAACAAATAAGTAGGTTAATATATTGAATGCACATAATAATAATAGGGAATACAATATTTGGCTTCGTTCGATTGAGTTGGTAATGTTCCATGAGAAAATAAATCCCCGCCAAACTGCAAAAACCTCGTTCCAGTAGTTACCCATAGAGATATATCGGGTGAGACTGCATGTTCATCGCAGGTACTACCAAATGATCCCTGCTCTGTCGAGATGATATCTTGGGATTTGTTGACAGATGAATAAGGGTCTAAACCTGGGTAAAAGGGAGAAACACCAACACCCTGAGTAGAACCCTTGACAGGGAAAAAATCAACAAGCACATTTCAGGACTCAAAGTTACTCATGGGATTCAATTGAATTAAAAATTGTTAGCTTGAAAGAAACATGGTGATGTCGGTAGCATTCTCTTTCAATTGGGAATCAATTTCAATCCTTTTTTCCAAAACGTACTGGTTGTCAAGGTCATGCTTTTAAGAAGTTGTAATTTTAAACTTTTGGGTGATACTGAGAGCACTACTTTGTTATTAAGGAGTCAATTTCAAGGTTTTTGTTTGCAACTTCATGAGGAATTAAGGTCATGGTGGAAAAAAATTGTATATTTAACATCGAAAAAAACATCTATTACGAATAGCACCACTTTTCGTTCAAGGGTTGATTTTTAAGTTTTTGACCCAAAAATATGGGTTTTAGAGCTAGAGTTTCATTTTGAAGTCATAGTCCTCGTCAAGTTGGGAACTATGTTAATAATGATCCAACTAATTATAAAGAACTTAATTATGCTCTCTAAGAAGGTTATGACAAGATGGTGGTAGAATTTAATCATTTTGGTAAATTCTTAATTTTGTCTTCATCTCTAAACATATATGACTTTCACTACTATAAGTGTGAGGATCAATTAATGAATTGATAATTTGTTTATTTTATTGTTTTCTTAGATACTGATGACGATGGACGTTCTAGTGATAGATCATGCGAATTTTGATTCATAGTCCTTTTGTTATATGTCTAGATACTCTAGTATTATTGTAGATAAGGTTGGTGTTTCCTTAGGGTGGTAGTGGATCACTTGTTATATGGAAACTTCTAAGAACTTAACTATTCCCTCGACAAGAGTATGTAAACATGGTGGCATAATTCGATCGTCAACCTTGATTAAATTTTTTCATTTTATCTTCATTTTTTTACTTATATGACCCGTACTATGTTTTTTTCCAAGGAACAACCTTACAGAAAATCGTCCAAGTACTATTCCATGAATCATGGATGGTAAACCAGAGAAACCGTTACTACAAAGATTAATTTGAGGGGATCAAGAGAGTCAAAACTATGACCTCCCCAAATATGTTTGATTTTTGTCTCATGAGTACTTGAGTTATCCCTCAAAAGGATGACTTATACTATAGTTTTGGCTGAGAATACACAGTAATTGTTAATGGAATCTTGTGGAGGGTCGGCAGTTGGTAATGGTTCATTGTCAACATTTCGAGCCATCTTTGGATCATCTTCAGGACATTATCGATGCTTGATACTATGTTATACTATCTCCGAGACTTATAATATGTTATAAAAATGAGAATAGATAAATTTGTCACGGATCATGAGACCCATGATTAAAATTATTTTTGTTTAAAAAAAAAAACTATTACTTTTATTAACTAAAATGTTGTGGATTTACTTGTACCGTTGATAAAAAGAACATAATAGAGTACACATAAGTGGTAGTCATCTTTGATTGTGTATTTTCCCCTCTGTAGAAAGGAGTGGGATATGCTAGGTGAGGAGTTTTTGTTTCCTTCCCAGATTCCTTGAGGTACTTCGGTAAATCCATTCAAAATTTAACAAGGAGTCATTTTATAAAGCAATAAAGTTTTCAATTTAGTTAACGTCATATAAGGAAAATTACATGGTAAATACTTCTGTGCTTTTTCTTTATTATTTTCTTTCGTGTTTTTTTTTCCTTTCTTAGAAGGGTGTGACCCATTCTTGGAAGTCTATCCCAACATCCAATATTTGTTATACCTCCATCCATGTTACTAAGGGGAGGGGAAGGATGGTCCTTAAGTGTTGGATTTGTTTCCTTAGGGGTACATGGAAATAATGTTCCTCTATGTCTACAATGTTTTGTCCTCTTTTTATATGCATTTGGGTTTGGAGAGTGCGTGGGGCGGGATAGGAATGTTATGTTTGTGCTAAGTGAGGATTTTTCTATATTGGTGGCCATCATATAGGGATAGGTCACTTAAGACTAGTTTTACTAATTGAAGTTGGGATGGCATTGAGTGTTTTTTACTTCTAGAACAATGTTTAGCAAAGAAGGCAATTGCTTCTCTCCCTCTGTTACTTCCATGGGGAATTTGAGTGTTGGTTTTTTGAGACTAAAGGGGATGATGGGGAGCTCTTCGCCAAAGGTCTTTCTTTTCTAATTAAATAATGATCCTTTGATTCCCCTATCCATAAGGTTGGTGTTTTCTATGTTTTTGTGTTTCCAAGGGATTTTTCCAACCTTGGGGCAATGTGCTCCAACATGCCCATTATCAAAAAATGATTTGCAATTAAATTCCAAAGGTTCATAGTACAAAGGGTCAAACAAGGTGTAATATTTTCCCAACTAAGTTTGACCTTCAAAGAAAATCCTTTTGGAGAGTTCAATTTCGATGAAAAATTTGTGGTGAGAGTTGCATCCAACGGTTCCCGTCGGGTATACTTCTGCCAAGTGCTTCCACTACAGCGGAAGTCTTTCTCACTAAATGTTCTGATGAACTGAGCCGACAGTTCAAACACTTAGGCAAATTTTTGAAGTTTTGCTGTCATCAAATTCTGATCCTTGCTGGGCAGAAGGAAATTCTGCTTCTATCACTGCACCTTGGTGGTCCATTCAGGCCCATGCTACAACATGAGCTCTGATACAACTCTGTCACGTCCCTGACCCTCTAACCGACGAAGAGGACGCGACGAACACCACAATAACTGGGCAAACAACCCCATGAACAAAAATAGGGATAAATCAATGCTGAAATTAAGAACTTAACATGATACATAGCAGGAATGCCAAACATACAAGCATACACAGATGCATAATTCCTCAAAACATTCAGCGGAAGCAAACATATACATTCATACAATTCCAGCATTCACATGTTCATCATGATTCATGAAACAATATATTAATTGCAGAGATGAAATAGCAACAATACTTATCTTTTGATAAAGAATTCACCCCGCAACCAGCTACATCGCTGCAACGTTCCACCCAACCATAGGCTAGCATGCTCATCATCTCTCAGCAACGTTGCCACCCTCAAGCTGGGCATGATTCCTCCAAGGATAAGGGTCATTGCAGGCTTACACATAGCCAAGGGACACAATCAGCCACCCAACACAGCTAAGTTTATTAGGCCATCAACAAAACAGCCAAGCCAGCACAATCCAAGGACCCACCACTGCACACCCGCAGCAAAACAAGAGGTTCACAGCTCTGTGACGAAGTCAAGACAACTGGGGATAGTCCCAAACCAAAGATGAACCATAGCTCAAGCCCACAAGGAAACGCAGAGATGTTCTTGGCCCTGGCGTGGCCAAAACAACTCAACAACAACCCAAAACCAGGGTGCATCAACAACCACAGACTCCAAATGAATGGTGGAAACAATCCACAACCAACAATGGATAAGTTAGACTCCCAGCATAACCATGGGAAACTCAGCCAACGGATGTGGCAATCAACAGCCAACCCAACGTCCAACCGTCCCTAGCACATAATTACTCCATGTAGTAGCTGAAGAAACTACACAGACCGAAAATGGGGAAAGAGGAAAAACTCACAGCCTGTGCATAAAGGAAGGAGAAAGACACAGCCTAGGGAAACATGGAAGAAACACACATGCAGTCCATAATGGAAGAAGAAAATCGGGCTCTCAATGGCATCCGAAAATCGTGAGAAAACAACAGCAACCCAAATCGTGGGTTAAAACCACGGCTATGTCACATGCACAGCAGGATCATTCCCTCGAGGCCGCTCTTCCTGCTCGCTGCATGCACAAAACCAAAAGAAGAACCCCTGACCAACATGTGAGGAAAATGAATCGACCTCCTGCTGCGCGCGGATGGATAGAACAACATGAGGGACGAACAAACCACAATCGTGAACGTGAAGACCAGGCGTGAGAGTGAACCGACCAAGGAGAGAATGGTATGTCTGCGGGAGAGTGGAGTGAATGCAGTCATGGGTGGAGTGGGCGCGTGGGCAAGGACTGATAGTCCTGCCACACCCACCACAATAACTGCATCAACTAACAAAACAAAGAATTAAAGAGGTTGGATGAGACAAGGAAGATGGCAACCCAACAAGGTGGTAACACATAGGTTTCCCCTCATAGACCAAGGTTTGACATCCCCCCAACCCTTATCCTTTGGAATCATGCCCTTTTTATTTTAACGTTGCACTGCCATAGCTGGTTGTGGGTTTATTTTATTTGATGTGCGTATTTACATGATGCCATACTATAATGTGCCAAATAGCACAATATACCATCGGTAACTACCCCATTTCCGAAACATACACAACCAAATCAATGGTGGGGCTTTTGCCTTTAGCTCCTCACCACGATTAATTACATTATATACATCATGCAAACGTGGTCAAAACCGGGGTGTTACAAACACTATCCAACACATAGTTGGGTAACTGCTAGTTTAAATGTACAGATTAAAAGAGAAAGATTCACTTAAACTTTAAGCATATATTCCCTGACCATTATTTAAACCATATTTGAAAGGGAAATGAATGGGATACCATACATGTATGGGATACCGTTAGTTAAACATACGAGAGGGAGACTAATGGCAACTTACAGACTCAAATAACCCAATTCTTGTCATTTTTTGTCGACATATTTAGTAACTAAGATATTAAATTGTATTAACTATCTCATGATAACCTTTGATGTCACATCTCAAAATAAGATGATGTTGGGAAATACAAATCTATAAGCATTCTTAAATTGCTCATGGGATTCAATTGAATTAAAAATGGTTAGCTTGAAAGAAACATGGTGATGTTGGTAGCATTCTCTTTCAATTGGGAATCAATTTCAATCCTTTTGTCCAAAAGGTACTGGTTGTTAAGGTCATGATTTTAAAAAGTTGTAATTTTAAACTTTTGGGTGATACTGAGAGCACTACTTTGTTATTAAGGAGTCAATTTTTAAGGTTTTTGTTTGCAACTTCATGAGGAATTAAGGTCATGGTGGAAAACAATTGTATACTTAACATCGAAAAAAACATCAGTTACGAATAGCGCCACTTTTTGTTCAAGGGTTGATTTTTAAGTTTTGGACCCAAAAATATGGGTTTTAGAGCTAGAGTTTCATTTTGGGGTCATAGTCCTCATCAAGTTGGGAACTATGTTAATAATGAGCCAACTAATAAAGAACTTAATTATGCTCTCTAAGAAGGTTATGAGAATTTACTTGTACCGTTGATAAAAGGAACATAATAGAGTACACACAATTGGGAGTCATCTTTGATTGTGTATTTTCCCCTCTGTAGAAAGGAGTGGGGTATGCTAGGTGAGGAGTTTTTGTTTCCTTCCCAGATTCCTTGAGGTACTTCGATAAATCGATTCAAAATTTAACAAGGAGTCATTTTCAAAAGAAATAAAGTTTCCAATTTAGTTAACGTCATATAAGGCAAATTCCATGGTAAATACTTCTGTGCTTTTTCTTTATTATTTTCTTTCATGTTCTTTTTTGTTCTTTCTTAGAAGGGTGTGACCCATTCTTGGAAGTCTATCCCAACATCCAATATTTGTTGTACCTTCATCCATGTTACTAAAGGGAGGGGAAGGATGGTCCTTAAGTGTTGGATTTGTTTCCTTAGGGATATAAGGAAATAACGTTCCTCTATGTCTACAATGTTTTGTCCTCTTTTTCTATGCATTTGGGTTTGGAGAGTGCGCGGGGTGGGATAGGAATGTTATGTTTTGCTAAGTGAGGATTTTTCTATATTGGTGGCCATCATATAGGGATAGGTCACTTAAGAATAGTTTTACTAGTTGATGTTGGGATGGCATTGAGTGTTTTTTACTTCTAGAACAATGTTTAGCAAAGAAGGCGATTGCTTCTCTCCCTTTGTTACTTCCATGGGGAATTTGAGTGTTGGTTTTTTGAGACTAAAGGGGATGACGGGGAGCTATTTGCAAAAGGTCTTTCTTTTCTAATTAAATAATGATCCTTTGATTCCCCTATCCATAAGGTTGGTGTTTTCTATGTTTTTGTGTTTCCAAGGGATTTTTCCAACCTTGGGGCAATGTGCTCCAACATACCCATGATGAAAACATGATTTGCAATGAAATGCCAAAGGTTCATAGTACAAAGGGTCAAACAAGGTGTAATATTTTCCCAATTAATTTTGACCTTCAAAGACAATGCTTGTGGAGAGTTCAATTTCGATGAAACATTTGTGTGTTTGTGGTGATATGCCTCTACTTGGAATGAGATTTGCCAAGAAAATTTTGAATTACTTTAAGAGATTCAAAACTGAAAATTGGAGAAGAAGGTGAGGAAGTATTACCCATACTAGAGTTGTGGATAGAAAGTCCACGGAGGGATTAAATTTTTGGGTTCGGTGTTTCATGCACAAGCCAACACGTCCCCAAAACCATGGCTACATGTTGAGGATGAGATCTAGATATTTCACTAATTCAAACACCGCCACAAAAAACCTTATGCTACATGGGTAAGGTATGCATCTTCTTGGATTTTTGACTTCCAAGCTACTAAGATCCAATTTTGAAGATTTGCTAACTTTGGCCAAAAGTCGTTGAATGTGCAAATTAGTTAGTGATGACATAGGAAATTGGTTTGGATTATTTCATCTTCATCTATTGTTATGGAGTGTACTATAAATTATTTGATGAGTTGGATACCTTACTAAGGGGATGGATGAGATACCGAAGTAACAAGTTTCCCAATCAATAGGGTGTCCTTGAATGGCATGGCTTGAGAATGTCCCAAAGGAGTTGATGCATTGGGACTGAGAGGTATTAGAGTGTAGAGGTAGAAATCATAAAGGAGGGTAGTTTCCAATTTCAAAGGGGGGAAAAGGAAAGTTGAGAGTAGAGGTTGAAGGAGCCTCGAAGGCTTCCATTTAGGCTACTATGGTGAAAGAGGTTGAGGTGAAAAATTAAGGGAGACCAAGGTTGAAGGATAGTACACTATGTAAGGAATAGCTTCCAAATATGTGGAAGCATAAAATGCACATTTGTAGACATGATCCCCAAAGACTCCAACCCCTTATCCTTTTTCATATTCCATCCCATTTGACTCTGCAACGTCTCCAACAAAACAATATCTAAAGTGGAATCTCTAAAGTAATCACCAACCGCCTCAAACCCCTTCTCACCTTACCCACCTCCCTCAATCAAGGAAGCTTCATTGAAAAAAGGCATGGTAATCAAATTATATATGGAAAATTCCTTCGATAGAGTCCATCATAGTTTGTTGTTAGTTGTCATGGTCAGATTCAACTTTGATGAGAACATCATCGCTTGGATTTCCTCTTGCATTCGAAATCCTTAGATGACACCCTAGTCAATGGAAAGCTTTCCTCATTTTTCCATATCTACATAAGCCTTGGCCAAGGATGTCCTCTCTTCCCCATTCTATATATCTTCATGGATAAAACCGTGAATAAATCTCTTTGACATGGAACGACTCAACAAGCACATTCCGAGACTAAAAATTACTCAAAGATCTAGAAACATCAATAATTCTCACTTTGTTAATTGGAGGATCAATAATTCTCAAAACTGTAATGCCCTTCAAGAAAATAATAGAGTATACCTCATTCTCAAGGGGTTTTATCATGAAGGAGAAAACCCAAATTTATACTTGGAACATAAAAGATAGAACTGTTGCTCTATTAGCTAATATAATCCACTACCTCCTTGTTGGAAAATGGTCATCCTTTGTGTTCCTATTAGCGTCGAAGTCACGTTGGCTTCTGCTGATGGACAAGATAAACTCCAATTTTTCTAGCTGGAGATCGTAATGGGTCAACCCA
>LPNX010614363.1:19673-42710 GCA_001517045.1 Pseudotsuga menziesii | reverse complement strand
ATAAAACAAATCAACATGTTCATATGCAGTAGGGTCCTCAACCCATTATATATAAAAATAAAACATCAAGATAATCATCATATTCAATAGGCCCATGCCTTTAAGTGTTAGGTCCAAAATTCGGGATATTACACTGAGATCATTTAGATCACTCTCACAACTCTCAAGGTCAGAGGGGGAGAGGCATGAGATGGACCAATAAGTCCAATGTTTATTGTAACTATTGCAAGAAGTATGGCCACTATGAACAAAAATGCAGAAAGAAGTTAGATGAGCAGAACAGTAACCAGAACAATAGCAGAGCCATTGTATCTAAAGAAGAAGGAGGCTCGTCAAAGGTGACATTTTTGTCTAATCAAGCAACTGAAGAACACTGCATCACATAGCTATGGCTACTAGATAGCAGTTGCAAGAATCACATGACAGGTAACAAGTCACAATCTCCAGTTTGGATTCCTCTGTTGTCATGAATATCAAGCTAGGATAGGAATTTTTGGTTCCATCAAAAGGAAAAGGTACTATCCCTATTCTTACAAAGCAAAATGAAAAGGAGTTTATTCATGAGGTGTTTTATGTACCTCGTTTGAATGTAAATTTGATTAGTATAGGTCAATTACTTCAGAACCATTATGATATTAGGTTTTATGATACATACTGTAGTATTTATGATAAACCTCGTAGTAAGAGACTCATAGCCAAATTTGAAATGACCAACAATAGAATATTTCCCCTGTCTCAGGAGTTCCAAACTTCCACAGTCTGTAGTGCATACAGTTTCTAGTCTAGATGAATCCTAGTTATGGCATTGCAGATTTGGTTATATTACTTTTAAGAGTCTCAATATCCTGCACAAACAGTCAATGGTCAAAGGGTTACCGGTTATTCATGAACAATCCAACACCCATGAAGATTGTATGACTTGTAAACATCAAAGGGGCAGTTTACCAACTTCCACATCTCAAGCCAAAGAACATCTTGAGTTAGTTCATACATACCTATGGGGACCCATGCAAACCTAATCCATAGGAGGTAGTTTTTATTTTCTAACCTTTATTGATGATTTTAGTAGGAAAACATGGATTTATTTCCTTAGGAACAAATCAGAGACCTTCTCCAAGTTTAAAGAGTTCAAGGCTCTCACCAGTTACAGTGAAGACATTTTCATTGGTTATAGTGAAGGCACAAGGCGTATAAGCTATATAATAATGTCACCAAAAAGGTTGTGGTGAGAAGAGACATAAAATTCATTAAATAAAAATGATGGAGTGATCCTTTAGACATACAACAAGAAGAAAAGATCAGATCTGCCAAATCTACCTATTAGACTTCCAAGATTAGAAGTACAGCAGCAAGAAGCAACATCAAAGAATCCACCACAGCACTAGAAAACGAGAAGATTGAGAGAGTTATATTAACATACTCTAGTTCTTGAAGAGCAACTTCAGTATGCTTTATTTTCTTGTCATCCCACATCTTTTAATAAAGGAGTGAAGGATGCACAGTGGGTAAAAGCCATGAGTGAAGATATTGATGGGCCTATAAAACCAAACTGAATGAAAAAGGAGAACTTGAAAAATACAAGGCTAGGAAGGTTTCCAAAGGATATGCGCAAATGTATGGTGTAGATTATGATGACACCTTTTCTCTTGTAGCAAGGATCGATACCATCAGAGTTGTACTTTCCATTGAAGCACAAAATCAATGGTCTATGTATCAAATGGATGTGAAATCTGTCTTCCTTAGTGGCATTCTTGAAGAAGAATTTTATGTATAACAATCACTTGCTTATACTGTCAAAGGTCATGAACACAATGTGTTTAAACTGAAAACTGCCTTGTATGGTCTATAATAAGCTCCATGATCTTGGTAAAATAGGATTGACTCCTACCTCATCAACAATGGTTTCAACAGAAGCGGCAATGATCCCAATCTCTATGTCAAATAAAGCAAGGTGAAATGTTGCTGACAGGATTTACACTGTTAATTTGATGCTTGAAGATTTCAGGACACTCATGAAAAAAGAGTTTGAAATGACTCATCTAGGATTGATGAAGTACTTCCTTGGCGTGGAAGTTATTCAAGCTTATAGGTATTTTTATCTGCCATCATAAGTATGCTACTAATATTTTGAAGAGATTAAGAATGGATAAATGTAAACTAGCATAAATCCTCATAGCTCTTGGCACCAAGTTAACCAAGAATGATGATGAACCAACAGTAAATGATACACTCTATAAACAAATGGTAGGGAGTTTAATGTACTTGACTACAACTAGACGTTATTTGATGTATGTTGTCAATCTTATTTCCATATTTATGGAGTCTCCCAAAGACTCTCGCTAGAAAGTTGGAAAAAGGATTCTAGGATATGTTGGAGGCACACTTGGATATGGCCTTTAGTACACTCATAGACCAAACAATACTCTGACCAGGTACAGTGACGGTGATTTTGCATGTAGTATTGATGATAGGAAAAGCACATCTTCTTTCCATTTGGGTACAAATTTGATGTCTTGGGCATCTCAGAAACAACCCAATGTAAGCATGTCTCCTGCAGAAGCAAGATATGTAGTAGCCACCACATCAGCTTGCCATGCAGTATGGCTAAAAAGACTTTTAAAGGATATGGGACACACTGAAAAGGATCCCACTTCTATTTTATGTGATAATAGCTCTGCAATACAATTGTCTAAACATAAAGTATTTCATAGGAAAAACAAACACATTGAGACTCACTATCATGTATTTCATAGGAAAAACAAACACATTGACACTAGCTATCATTTCATTCACGAGTTAGTCAATGATGGACAAATTTCGTTATTGTTTTGTTGCTCTAAGGAGCACTTGTCTCACTTGTTCACCAAACCATTGGGAACAACTACATTTGAACATCAGAGAGAGCGGTGGGTGGAAATATGTAATCTCAAAGATTAAATAGCTCACTTAGTTAGTTACCCATGGTATTTTCTCACCTATGGTATTCTCCCATAGTATTGTCATTTGTATTTACTATTTAATGCTCATTCTGAGCCTACAATCAATCTCCCATAGCGCTTCTATCTGTTTCATTGTTTTTGTTCACATGGTATGAGAGATTACTACATGATCCTAGGGTAAGCCTTTTCGGGAAGTGGAAAACACTCAGACTCTGAAGCCATTTAGAAGCTGCATACCTCCTGAGCTAGGGCACGTTGTGTGATTTTTATATTTTTTTTTTCAGTTCTGAACTGTGGGCTGCCTTTTCCTTAACCCATTTGTGATTAATAATTTAAAAGAAAACGTGGAGTTCTTCCACCTCCAGCCGTTTTTTTTTTTTTTTTTCATAATCGCAGATCTGATCAACGGCAGTACTTGAACACACACAGCTGATCAGTTTTTTTTTCTTACTTGACAGGCTCAGTTAGGTAGTTAGGCATGGTATTTTTTCAACTATGGTATTCTCCCATCTTATTGTTATTCTGTATTTTCTATTTAAAGCTCAATGAGAAGAGGACAATCAATCAGCCTAGTGCTTCAGTCTGCTTTTATGGTAAAGACATGCAATACTTCTCTACTGTGTTCTCTACTTTTTTGGGTTGATTATGTGAACAGTCACTGATATTAGATTTCTGTAAAAATGATTTGCTGTGTTTAAATTGTGATATGTATTCTTATTATCGAAATCCAGCTACGACGCCAGAATTTAATTCTAAGCTCTCAGAACGCTGTATAGATGGGTTAGACGCTACATGTGCCAACGACAACAACAACTATAATACCTTGAGATGATTGAATTGCAGGCGGTCTCAATAACCTGTGAGTTTCAAAGCCATTCTGTTTAGATATAGATAACATTAACATGTTAGTTTCAAAGCCATTCTATATAGTATTATACACTAATATTATTTTACTTTTTTATTGTTCAATTGGGTATACGTTATGGCTGAGAACTACTGTAACGTGATGTAATATGCAGACACCCAAGTGAACAAGGAAAAACTAAGATAATAATAGAGAATGAATTATACTATACAGAACGACTTTGAAACTTACAGGTTTATGATATCTGTATCGACACAGAATGGCTTTAAAACCCACAGGTTTATGATGTCTGTATCGACGCATAGTGTGGGGCTCTGAGTGAGACCACCTGCAATTCAATCGATTTCTTCAATGCAAAATACCCAACAACGCCTTTCGTTTTCTTGGATCGTCCGAGGTATTATAGCTGTAGTTGGCCCATGCAGCCCCTATCCCACCATTTCGAGAATCTCGTCATCCATTCATAGTAATATTCTCCCTTCTCCTGTATTTTTAGCTTGTCAAGAAATATTCTCAGGAGAAAGGCACTCGTAAATATAGTTCAGTTCATGCAGTAAGGACATGCAAGTATCCAAATAGTTCTCTACTAAATTGGTATACAAATAGTTCTCTACCAATTTCTTTTGGGTTGATAATGTGAACAATTCGACTTCATATTAGGTTTCTGAAAGAATTATCTGCTGTGTTTAAATTGTGATATGTATTCTTATTATCGAAATCCTGGCACGCCAGAATTTTTTCGTAAGCTCTCAGAACGCTGTACAGGTGGGTTAGATGCTACATGGGCCAACAACAACTATAATACCTTGGAGGATTGAAGAAAACGAAAGGCGCTGTGCCTTTTGCATTGAATTCGATTGAGTTGCAGGCGGTCTCTCTCAGATTCCCAGGCGATATAGATATCATTAACCTGTGAGTTTCAAAGCCATTCTGTATAGTATCATCCACTAGTATATCTTACTTTTTAATTGTTGAATTGGGTATGTGTTATGGCTTAGAGCTACTCTAACGTGATGTAATAAACGCAAGCCTTGTGCAATTCTTGGGGCTTGATAACATTTGTGTATACGTTATGTCATGTGAAGTTGGTTGTGGTTTGGCTAGTCATTGGGCAGTAAGATGAAAGACTTTAAAGAGGAGGCCATAGAGGATTCAACAGACAAATACTATGTCCAGTTCAAAGGACCTTAAGGCAGTAAGTTAGACTTCCATTGTTTTTCTTTCTTTCCTTGTTGGATATGAAAGGAGTATGTTAGTGACAGATGAGAAATGCCATAATAATAATTTAGTAAATTATAAAGTAAGGAAATGAGGAGACTACATACAGTGAACAGGGAGATTTCAAGCAACAGCGGCTCACAATAAGCAACAGAGCATCTACAAATTACTAAATTGTTATTCTGGCATTTCTCATCGTCACTAACATAATCCTCTCATAACCCATAAGAGAAAGAAAGAAAAAGAATGGAAGTATAACTTACTGGTGAACTGGACATAGGATTTGTGAATTGAATCCCCTATGGTCTCCACTTTAAAGTCTTTCCACATACTGCCCAATGACATGGACTTTTCCGGTAGCCAAAGCACAACCAACTTCATATGTTACCGTGTAGACAAATGTTATCAAGAATTGCACAAGGCTTTGCATTTATCAAGAAAGGAGAAAATCACCATATTATTTTAAGTTACAGTAGCTCTAAGCTTTAACAGACACCCCCAATTTAACAGACACCCAATTGAACAAGGAAAAACTAAGATAATATTACTACTTTTTCTTGATTAGGAATCTAAATGTTGATTTAAAAATGACTTCTTGTCTTGATGATGATTCTTGATTCAGAATTGAAACGTCCACTTAAAAATGACTACTGCTGAATTTCAGAAAAAACCCTAAATTAACCTAACTCACCGCAAAGACTTACATACTGAAAAAGACAATATTAGGGAATGTATGGTAGTATTATACAGAATGCCTTTGAAACTCACAGCATCGTCATTTCTGTATCCCTGCAGTTGCCTGGAGGACACATAGTGTAGGGCTCTGAGCGGGACCGCCTGCTATTCAATTGAATTCTTCAATGCAAAATACCCAACAACGCCTTTTGCTTTATTCGATCGTGCTAGGTATTATAGCTGTTGTTGGCCCGTGCAGCCCCTAACCCACCATTTCGATAATAAATGATCTTGGTAGCATATTTATAAACACTTTGGGGAGATGAGATTATAAACGGCGAAGAGACGGAAAAATTCGCAAGCAATGTGATGCGAATTCAAACGGTCCGAATTCTAACCATGAAATTATAAACGAAGAGACGGAAGAATCCGAAAGCGATGCGAGGCGAATTCAAACAGTCCGAATACGTATTAGGGTTACGTTCGAAAAGTAAATACAAATAATCCATTTAAAAAAATGAAATGAGCCGTGGCCAGAGTCACATTTGGTCAATTTGGGGATAATCTCGTCATCCATTCACAGTAATATTAAATGTTGTTGAAAATTGATAATCGTTTGCACGGGTTTGTTTTAATTTCTATCCTCGTAAACAATTGGTAATTATTCATAATCAGAATCGTTCAATTTTAATACTTCATAATTGTTCTCGTTCAAGAGTAGGCAGAGGGTAGCAATGTCCCTGAAAATTGATAATCCTTTAATACTTCGTCGTGGACTAGAAATGAACCTCTATGTGAGTATATCAACTTCATTAGGAATAGAGGAATATTCAGAGTATTCAGCCTTCTGAGTCACCTTCCCTGAGTTTTCAGTCCCATCCATTAATTCATGAGAATCCGTTGGAATAGTTTCTAATTCTTGGTTTATGGGACGGAGAACCTCCTAAGTTCTAGGTTTTTTTGGAAGGCTTCTCTATATTGCTTTCTTCATCAATTTCTTGATCGACTTCTACCTTTTAGATTCCCTATCTTTTTCTTTCTGTAACATGAAATGATCTGCTTTTTTTCTTTTTCTTTCTGTGACATCATATGATCTACTTCTCTTCTTTTTCGGATTCACTATCTCATGGCCATAGGGTTTATTCTAGTGACCAGTTGAACCAATGATTGATGCCTCTGTTGTAACTTCCATTATATTATCAGTTTAATGAGACCATGATTGGTAAGAGAACTTTGGGGGCACTTGGCCTTTCTAACATAATGTGCCATGTGTTGTAGAGAATTTAGAAATAAGCCAGAGAAGGAGGCAAGGCTAGAGGGTAAGGAGGCTAAGAGTAAGAAGGCTAGGGGTGTATGCACAAAGTAGGACTAGGGGTGCCAGGATTAGTTCCTCCCTGTAGTGGATCAATGAAGGGGACGTTGGCTCTAAATTTGATTTTGACTGCATGTTTACTAATATGGCAGAAGTGAGATAATAAAAAAATCATAGGTATAAATAACTTCTCCTATTGCTAAGAAATATTCTTTTGTTCTTGGCAGACATGTTATGATTTGCCCAAACACTTCAATTTTCATCTCCCCAACTTTTGAATTGTCTTCCATCAAATTTTGTGGAAATTATGATGCAACCTCCTCATTAAACCCTGTCAATCTTTCAAAATACAAAGTCGAGGTGGCTTCCTAAAAAATTCTAAAAGCTTCCACATCTTTGTACAATGGCTCCATCGACTCTGCTGTATGGTGGATTGCAAACCCTCCCATGATGTTTTTAGGGATCTCAATTACACAAGAAACCGGTAAAAATTTCAAATTTGGATACCGGTGTTGCAACATGCAAGACAAGAATGTATAATGTGGAAAATCGTTGGGTATTTTTACAAAGGCGACATTTTTGGTGGTGTAAGGGAAAAAGTCGAAGCTCGTGGTGGAAGTTATAATGCTTATTGGGTGGAGCGGTTGCAATTAATAAGTGCGGGAGAGTGTAATGACATACCCAATTCCAAAACTAAAAGGATTGGCTCAAAGAATTCGTCGAATTATGCTTAATTGTACGTGTGGTTAGGATTCGTATAACCTAATTTCACTTACCATGACAGATCAGTGAATTGGGGTGGCCCTCTTTCCTTGTCAAATTTGTTTAGTGGAGGCACTACTCATCACGTTCCTTCATGGATCATTTGGGCCCTTGGATCATGTGGGCCCTTGGAATAATGAGATGGATGAACACGTTCACATCAAGAGAAACGATGAGAACTAATAAGACTACAAAAATTGCTAGTGTTTTGGCCGAACTAGAGCGACTGTCGGAGTTTCAAAAAAGAAATCAACGAAGTTTCAGTAAAGGAAATCACGAGATTTCAACAGAAAGTGGAGATCTTAGCAGAGTTTCAGCAAAGGATATGGCAGAGTTTTCTATAGAGATATGGTGCAACTTCAACAAGGATTTCCGTGGAGTTTTGGCAAGGAAGAATAGAACTTAGCAGAGCTTCGACTTAGGATATGGCAAAGTTTCGGCAAAGAATATGGTAGAGTTTTGGCAAAGATATGACGCATCTTTATCAAGGTTTATGGCAGAGTTTCGATAAGGACGCAGATAACTAAGCGGAGTATCGGTGAAGGATACGACGGAGTTTCGGCAATGAATATGGCAAATTTTCAGAAAGGATATGGCGGAGTTTTGGTAAGGAATATGGCACAGTTTCGGAAAATATATGCGGCAACTTCGGTAAGGAAGCAGATAACTTAGCAGAGTTTTGGAAAAGAATATGGTGGATTTTCGGCAAGTAATATGGCATAGTTTCAGCAAAGATATGGCACAAGTTTGGCAAGAATTATGGCGGAGTTTTGGTAAGGAAGCAGAGAACTTAACGTAGTTTCAACAAAGGATATGGCAGAGTTTTGTCAAGGAATATGGTAGATTTCAGCAAAGATATGGCACAACCTCGGTAAGGATTATGGCAGAGTTTCAACAAGGAAGGAGATAACTTAGTGGAGTTTCGACAAAGGATATGATGGAGTTTCGGTAAGGAATATGGTTGAGTTTCAGAACAGATATGGTGTAGCTTCGACAAAGATTATGGCGGAGTTTCAACAAGGAAGGAGAGGACCTAGTAGAGTTTCGACAAGGAAGTAGAGAACTTAGCGGAGTTTTAGCAAAAGATATGGTAGAGTTTCATCAAGGAATATGGCGGAGCTTCGGCAAGGATTATGGCAGAGTTTTGGCAAGGAAGCCGAGTACTTAGTGGAGTTTCAGAAAGGGGTATGGTGGAGTTTCAGTAAGGAATATTGCAGAGTTTTGACAAATATATGGCGCAACTTCGACAATGATTATGGAAAAGTTTCGACAAGGAAGCAGATAACTTAGCGCAGTTTCGAAAAAGGATGTGGAGGAGTTTCTGCAAGGAATATGGCGGAGTTTTGACAAAGATATGACGCAACTTTAACAAGGATTATGGCAAAGATTTAGCAAGGAAGTAGAGAACTTAGAGGAGTTTAAACAAAGGATATGACATAGTTTCGACAAGGAATATGGCAGAGTTTCGGAAAATATATGGCGCAACTTCGATAAGGATTATGGCGGAGTTTCAACAAGGAATGATATAACTTAGTGGAGTTTCGACAAAGTATATGGTGAAGTTTCAGTAAGGTATATGACAGAGTTTCGACAAAGATATGGTGCAGCTTCGACAAAAATTATGGCATAGTTTTGGCAAGGAAGGAGATGGTGCAATGCTCTTATAAGTCTCATTATGATTACTAGATATTTTGCTTTCTAGATATTTTGATCCTTGCAACACTATGGTGCAATGCTCTTATAAGTCTCATTATGATTACTATAATTATATTTATAGATACTCAAGTATTATTGTATATAAGGTTGAACAAAAGTTAAATTTTTAGTTTGTGTGTTGATTTGTATTGAAATTTCATCTTTAACTCTATTTATACATGTCTTTTTTTCTTATGCACTGAAATTAATTAATCTTTATTGCCTATAATAGATGCATAATGACTAAACATAGATTTGTGTGTTTTATTAGATTATATGTTGAGTGATAAAAAAATGTATCAATAAAAATAATTAATTACAATTAACTAATAATTAATATTATAATTTATAATAAATCTCAATAATAATTAATTAATAGTTAATAATTTATTACTGTTATCATTATTAATTAATTAATCATAATTAAATAATTAGTTAGTTATTTGGGATGTAACAAAGGACAGAAGTACACAATTCGACTAAAATAAAGATGCAAAATTGCAAATACATAAAACAATATGCAGAAGGGTGCATAAGGACTCAAAATGGGGCACAAATTGGGATGCAAATTTCTAAGAATATACAAAATTTGAGTCTCAAGGAAGCAAATGATGACGTAAGGACACAAGGTGATATGAAATGTTGATGAAGCTATCTATGCAAACAAAATTTCAATATTGGACTTTCACATGCAAACAAAACCTCAATTTGGATGTGAAAATGTAAACAAAACTTCAATTTTGGATGTTAATATGTAAACAAAACCTCATAGAGGATGAAATTATGGACTCATAGAGGATGCAAAAAAAAACACAAAGCATGCTCGGGCCACAAAGTGAATCCCAAATGGACACACACAATCTAACAAGGGTCATAAAAAGAGACAAATGAAATGCAAAATGATGCAACTTGAAATGCATCACTTTTCACAACCTAAATTTTGACAAGACATTAAAGTGGAATGCAAAAAGGAAAGATATAGTCGAGTTTTGTAATAACATATGAAAGGTTGTCCTTGATTCAAACCTTACAATTAAAATATCAACAAATGGAGTTATTCCATCCCTTTCAAAATAACTTGTTTGTCCACAATATAGCGACATGGTTAAAACAAAAGAATATAGTAGTCTAACCTAGTATAATGTTCTTACTCTAAGGGAGGACTGAAAATTGTAAGAAATTTCATAGAATATTGTACAACATTGATATTTTTTAACATTTATCATATTGAAGGAAATATCCCTAAGATGTAGAACAGTTGGTGGAAGGCCATGGCCGTTAGGTTGCCCCTAAGTGGAAAGGTCGTCGGTTAGAATCCCCACGGATACCAAAAAATACAACCATTTCAAGGGTTGGTGCGGTCCATACCAAGTGCGCTACGCGGGTGTTTTTGACACCTTAGATTCCCCTGGTTCGTGGTCACTTAGCTAATGGAAAACTTGCTAGTCAAGGGGGTTCTTCCACTTTCCAACAAAAAAAACATATTGAAGGAAATAAATGGTTTACTAAAATAAATAATAAGGATTGTCCTTGCTAGATCCTTTTGGTTTTGATCGCCTAAATACCTATTTCCCTCCCGTGTTGGTTTAGGCTATGGGGGTGGTAGAATTCCCCCCCACCCCTTCCCTTGACATCGATTCCTTTGCATATATGATTGTTGACCTCCCTGCGAATCTAAACCCTCCTCCCAGGTGATCTGTAAAGAAACTCAATGAGATCCCTAAGGTGGTGATGCAACCAGACTCCAGAAGCTTGGCTTTGAAATTTGTTGAAAATGGTTTGATGGGTTAGTGCACTAGCTTATGGCCATCCCCGTGTAGCATGTTTGTATGGGTTGAGAAAAGTTGGAAACAAGGAATATTTTAGGGGTAAAATTTATCCCATGGGATATTTTTCCATGCTTTTTCCCAAAAAAAAATTAGCCAATTTGCATTTTTTGAATCCTCATTTCGCCCAATTTTGAAGGAGTAAACATTTTCACTCCAAAAATCACCAAATAATTATATAAACAATATAAAAACCTTTGAAATTGAAATATTTTAGAAAATTATTGCCAAATATTTTACAGTTGACATTTCTAGAATCAATAAGATTTGCCAAGTTTTATAGACTTTTAAATAATTATGGATCCTTAAAATTTCCCCCAAAACAACTGATTAAAGGCCACGTCTCTCATGCTTTTTGAGACATTTTTTTTTTCTTTCTCTTTGAAGAAAAGGAAGACAAAGAAATTACTATTTCATGGGATCTAGAGGAATATATCTCAACAAATGGACCCTTGATTTCGGTCCAAAAAATGGCATTCCGTTTGTCATCCTCGTTTGGGTCATATTTCCTTTCCTTCCTCTCCATTTCCAGAATGAAGAAACAATGATAGCCATAGGGAATGCCCTGGAAGAATACATTAACAGGTTTGGGCCCAAACATGGTCTTCAATATTATGCACATACTTGTGTAGAGGTTGATCTTGAAAAGGGCCTTTTGAAATCAACAAACTTAACCCTATACAACTCGTCCTATATACAACAGTTCAACTATGAATAGTTGAACTTCAAATGCAAGGTGTGCCACAAATACATGCATTTCTCTAAATCATGTCCAAAGGTGATATCTGAGCAAACAACTCAAGAACAGAATGACCAATAGTAGTAGCCAAGAAGAAGGAAATTTGCAAACAAGTCGGGTGGCACAACCACACAAGAAAAGACCCATATTTAAATATGGGCTTCATCTAATCCGGAGAGTCAAACACAATATTTCTGAGGAAATAATAACAAAGAAAACGGTCCACAAAGTAACTAGTTTGAGGCTATCGCAAATTCTAAACCAGAATATCAAGAAACACAAATCCAAGTTCCCATCAAAACTGTTCTTGAAGAAGTTTAGGAAGTTATCCAGAACTACCCATCAGATCACCACTCCCTAAACTTCCTCCTCCCTCCCTCAAATGAATCCCCCATCGTGTAGGAAGAAGAAGATTCTTCCAAATCCTTCTAAGATGTCCCTAGCCAAGAATAATCCCAACATCCCCAAATAAAATTGGTGGGGAGGAAATGGAACAAAAAGAAAAGAGAAACAACAACAAATTGGGACAAGGAGCTTAGTAAAAAAACAATTATAGATCCTTATTTAAAAAAGGAACCTAGAAGAGGAAGAAATCAACGTGTCCAAAATCCCCGTAAGGAAGCTTCACAATAGCCACAATAAATAATGAAAATAGTTTCTTGGAACTACAGGCGATTAGGGAGAAAATATAAGCTCTCGTTGACCAAAGATTTTATAAACTTAGAAAAGTCCCATCACCTCATGCTTCAAGAAATAAAAATGAAGGATGTTGAGGTCCTTCATTCCTTGGAAAATGTATGGAAGCATTCTAAAGGATTAGTTTTCGGCTCTAGAGTAACTTTTGGGAGGCATCTACACACTTTGTAATCCTACAATATTAAGGTTAGTAAACTCACACTCTAATCAACAGTTGATAATGTCTGATTTCACTCATATCCCTTAAGGTATATTGTATATTTTCACATGCAATATTTACATGCTCATAGTTTTCCATGAAAAAGAGGAATGATGGAAGTCTCTTGTAAACACTCCTCCAGGGAAAATTTTAGGTGTGAAATTTAGCCCATGGGATAATTCTTGACCTTTTTTTAACCCAAAAAGATTGATCAATTTCCATTTTTTACTGATTTTATTTTCCCAAATTTTATGGGATATTTTTTTCTTCCACTAAATATCAACAAAAATGTCCAGAAACTATATAAAACCCTTAGAAATTTGAATTTTTTTAGAAAAAATTCGGCTAACATTTTATGGTTGGAAATTTAAGAATTAGGAAGATTCACCAAAGTCTCTATACTTTTAGAAAATTATGGATCCTTAAAGTTCTCCTTGCACTCCCCCCACTGTGGGTTGTCTCGACCATCTCATTTATGCTGGTAATATTAACACAACTTTATCCCAAAATGAGAGGAAAGGAGATTCACAAGTCCATGATTCAGGAAGGGAATTCATGGCGGATCTAATTGTTGTCGTTGAACTAATTGATGTCAAACCAAATGGAGGAAATATCGCTTAGAGAAACAAAATGGTTGGCCCAAATCATATAACAACCAGATTAGAAAGCTTCTTGATTGGAAGCTCCCTTTTGGTATGTTCTTTCTCCATGTCCTCTTGTATTCTTCCTTGGTATGGCTTTGACCACCCTCCAATATCCCTCACTTTATCCCCCTATGGAAATCTTGGCCCAATCCCATTATGTTAAAACTATCTTTGGATCCACAATCCTAACTTCCTAACAATCATCTCGAAATATTGGAACTGTGGAATAAATAGAAATCCCTCTTATATCTAGGTCCAAAAAATGAAAAAAAACAAACGTGCCCTAAAGATTGGATAAAAACTAATCCTCCAGAATTAGAAATGAAAAATAAAGAGGCATATAAATATTTGTTTCTCCTTTAGACTCAGATAGAGAAAATCTAACCTTCCAAAGATTTGTTAATGTCTGAAAATGAATCCTTCAAAAAATTCCATAAGCTGAAGAGATTGGAGGAAAAACAATGGAGGTTAAAATGTAGAAGCCTATGGCTGAAGGGAGTCAATAGAAATCCAAATTTTTTTTACAACCATCTAAGACTAGGATCTATAAAAAACACATAAAGCAAACCAATGACATGGATGTAAATAATATAACACGTTTCCATGAGATAAAAGTGGTGGCCAAGTCATAATATGAATATCTTTATTTCAAAGAATTCACTGTCAACCGTTGACTCAATGGAAAATATGTTCGATTGCATTCCAAGCCTTAATTTCCTAGGAGGATAACTTAAATATTATGAAGGCATTTTTTGAGTAAAAATTTGGGAGGTAGTGAGTAGCATGAACCTACACAAATCCTTGAGCCCAATCGGTTTCTATGCTCACTTCTATCAACAACTCTGACACATTCAATAAACCAAACTTGATAAGGAAGGTAAACTATGTTTGGAATAATAAACACCACCTTCTTAGACCCAACCCCCAAAATACCACAATCCCTCCTATACAAGGTCTTTGAAAAAATCACCTATAAAGTGATCACCAACCACCTCAAACCCATTCTACCCTTGCTCATCTCCCCCAATCAAGGAAGCTTTGTCAATAAAAGACAAATGATAGATAACATAATTATAGTGCAAGCAACTATTCATTCAAGTAGATATTGCAAAGGAAAAGCCATGGTAATCAAATTAGATATTGTATGTTCCTTCGATAGAGTCCGTCACAATTTCTTTTAGTTGTCATGGTCAGATTAATATTTGATGAGAACACCATCACTTCGATTTACTCTTTCATTCGAAACCGTTGGATGGCCCCACTATTCAATGGAATTCCTTCCTCCTTTTTCCAGATCTCTATATCCCTCTTCTAGGGATTCCCTCTCTCCCCTATTATATACATTCGCATGGTTGAAACCCTGTGTTGGCCCTAGGAATTCAACCAGAATTATTCTAGGGAATATGAAGATTCCAGTCGGACGACAGAGGAAGGGCTGTGACAGAAGCAACGATGGAGGGAGAAGATGCGACGAAGAATCAACCAGATATGAAAGAGTTTGCGACATAAGAGAAGTTGCGAAGAGAGCATCTGCGACAAGGGGAACCACGTCAGAAGAAATACAATAGTTGAAAAGGAAAACTTGAGTGACTTGAGTGATCGTGGGTAAGAGTCAATTAGAATAATGCATGCTTTGGTAATAAAGCGTCTTTGTAATTTTGGGCCGATAGTGCCTACTGTCACTGTAACCAATGTACGAGAATAGGAATGACATCCTATTGGCTAACAGAATATAGTCGATTGATTACGACATGTAAGAGATTATAAAAGAGATAACCCAAGGTGTGTGTAGGCTGGTCTATGTTAGCTCCGGTCTTAGTAGAGTGTATATTTGTGGAGTTGAAGAGAACAAGGTCGATCCAGGATGTGTGTGGATCGACAATAGAGTGAAGGAGAGGAAAACTTTATAGACCTAAGGCTAGATAGAATACGAGGAGAGAAGTCTGTATAGATTGTAGAGAATATCTAGAACATAGTCTTCAAGTTGAGTGCACAGATGAAAGGTGCTATATATTTCTCATGCTAGATGAAGAGTGCCTTCGTGGTTTTTGCCTTATGGGTTTCCACATTAGATGTTGTCTCTGTGTATATTTGCTGAGTATGTGTATGTTCAATGAATGCATGATGCAAATTAGTAGAACTTAATAGATTGAGTAGCATTTGTTTATGAATAAGTTCTTGTATGCATGTGTTATACTGTTGGTAGAAATAATTTGTGCTGAGGTTGTATATTAACTGTTGTAATCTATGTTAACAAATAAGTAGGTTAATATATTGAATGCACATAATAAGAATAGGGAATAAAATCTTTGGCTTTGTTCTATTGAGTTGGTAAGGTGCCATGAGATAAAGAAATCCCCACCAAACTGCAGAAACCTGGTTCCAGTAGTTACCCATAGAGATATATCGGGTGAGACTGCATGTGCATCGCAGGTACTACCGACTGATCCGTGCTCTGTCGGGATGATATCTTAGGATTTGTTGACAGATGAATAAGGGTCTAAACCTGGGTAAAAGGGAGAAACACCAACACCCTTAGTAGAACCCTTGACACGGAAAAACTCAACAAGCACATTTCAGGACTCAAAGTTACTCATGGGATTCAATTGAATTAAAAATTGTTAGCTTGAAAGAAACATGGTGATGTTGGTAGCATTCTCTTTCAATTGGGAATCAATTTCAATCCTTTTGTCCAAAAGGTACTGGTTGTCAAGGTCATGCTTTTAAGAAGTTGTAATTTTAAACTTTTGGGTGATACTGAGAGCAATACTTTGTTATTAAGGAGTCAATTTCAAGGTTTTTGTTTGCAACTTCATGAGGAATTAAGGTCACGGTGGAAAATAATTGTATATTTAACATCAAAAAAAACATCTGTTACGAATAGCACCACTTTTCGTTCAAGGGTTGATTTTTAAGTTTTTGACCCAAAAATATGGGTTTTAGAGCTAGAGTTTCATTTTGAGGTCATAGTCCTCATCAAGTTGGGAACTATGTTAATAGCGAGCCAACTAATAAAGAACTTAATTATGCTCTCTAAGAAGGTTATGACAAGATGGTGGTAGAATTTAATCATTTTCGTAAATTCTTAATTTTGTCTTCATCTCTAAACAAATATGACTTTCACTACTATAAGTGTGAGAATCAATTAATGAATTGATAATTTGTTCATTTTATTGTTTTCTTAGATACTGGTGACGATGGATGTTCTAGTGATAGATCATGCGAATTTTGATTCACAGTCCTTTTGTTATATGCCTAGATACTCTAGTATTATTGTAGATAAGGTTGGTGTTTCCTTAGGGTGGTAGTGGATCACTTGTTATAGGGAAACTTCTAAGAACTTAACTATTCCCTCGACAAGAGTATGGAAACATGGTGGCATAATTCGATCGTCAACCTTGATTAAATTTTTTCATTTTATCTTCATTTTTTAACTTATATGACCCGTACTATGTTTTTTTTCAAGGAACAACCTTACAGAAAATCGTCGAAGTACTATTCCATGAATCATGGATAGTAAACGAGAGAAACCGTTACTACAAAGATTAAGTTGAGGGGATTAAGAGAGTCAAACCTATCACCTCCCCAAATATGTTTGATGTTTGTCTCATGAGTACTTGAGTTATCCCTCAAAAGGATGACTTATACTATAATTTTGGCTGAGAATACGCAGTAATTGTTAATGGAATATTGTGGAGGGTCCGCGGTTGGTAATGGTTCATTGTCAATGTTTCGAGCCATCATTGGCTCATCTTCAGGACATTATCGATGCTTGATACTATGTTATACTTTCTCCAGGACTTATACTATGTTATAAAAATGAGAATATATAAATTTGTCACAGATCATGAGACTCATGATTAAAATTATTTTTGTTTTAAAAAAAAAACTATTACTTTTATTGACTAAAATGTCGTGGAATTACTTGTACCGTTGATAAAAAGAACATAACAGAGTACACATAATTGGTAGTCATATTTGATTGTGTATTTTCCCCTCTATAGAAAGGAGTGGGGTATGCTAGGTGAGGATTTTTTGTTTCCTTCCCAGATTCCTTGAGGTACTTCGGTAAATCCATTCAAAATTTAACAAGGAGTAATTTTCGAAAGCAATAAAGTTTCCAATTTAGTTAACTTCATATAAGGCAAATTACATGGTAAATACTTCTGTGCTTTTTCTTTATTATTTTCTTTCATGTTTTTTTTTCTTTCTTAGAAGGGTGTGACCCATTCTTGGAAGTCTATCCCAACATCCAATATTTGTTGTACCCTCATCCATGTCTACAATGTTTTGTCCTCTTTTTCTATGCATTTGGGCTTGGAGAGTGCGTGGGGCGGGATAGGAATGTTATGTTTGTGCTAAGTGAGGATTTTTCTATATTGGTGGCCATCATATAGGGATAGGTCACTTAAGACTAGTTTTACTAATTGAAGTTGGGATGGCATTGAGTGTTTTTTACTTCTAGAACAATGTTTAGCAAAGAAGGAAATTGCTTCTCTCCCTCTGTTACTTCCATGGGGAATTTGAGTGTTGGTTTTTTGAGACTAAAGGGGATGATGGGGAGCTCTTTGCCAAAGGTCTTTCTTTTCTAATTAAATAATGATCCTTTGATTCCCCTATCCATAAGGTTGGTGTTTTCTATGTTTTTGTGTTGCCAAGGGATTTTTTCAACCTTGGGGCAATGTGCTCCAACATGCTCATTATCGAAACATGATTTGCAATGAAATTCCAAAGGTTTATAGTACAAAGGGTCAAACAAGTTGTAATCTTTTCCCAACTAAGTTTGACCTTCAAATACAATCCTTTTGGAGAGTTCAATTTCGATGAAAAATTTGTGTGTTTGTGGTGATATGCCTCTACTTGGAATGAAACTTGCCAAGAAAATTTCGAATTACTTTAAGAGATTCAAAACTACAAATTGTAGAAGAAGGTGAGGAAGTATTACCCATACTAGAGTTGTGGAGAGAAAGTCCATGTAGGGATTAAATTTTGGGGATTGGTGTTTCATGCACAAGCCGACACGGCCCCAAAACCATGGCTACATGTTGAGGATGAGATCTAGATATTTCACTATGTCAAACACTGCCACAAAACAACCTTATGCTACATGGGTAAGGTATGCACCTTCTTGGATTTTTGACTTCCAAGCTACTAAGATCCAATTTTGAAGATCTCCTAACTTTGGCCAAAAGTCATTGAATGTGAAAATTAGTTAGTGATGACATAGGAAATTGGTTTGGATTATTTCATCTTCATCTATTGTTATGGAGGGTACTATAAATTCTTTGATGAGTTGGATACCTTACTAAGGGGATGGATGGGATACCGAAGTAACAAGTTTCCCAATCAATAGGGTGTCCTTGAATGGCATGGCTTGAGAATGTCCCATAGGAGTTGAGGCATTGGGACTGAGAGGTATTAGAGTGTAGAGGTAGAAATCATAAAGGAGGGTAGTTTCCAATTTCAAAGGGGGGGAAATGAAAGTTGAGAGTAGAGGTTGAAGGATCCTCGAAGGTTTCCATGTAGCCTACTATGGTGAAAGAGGTTGAGGTGTAAAATTAGGGGAGACCAAGGTTGAAGGATGGTACACTATGTAAGGAATAGCTTCCAAATCTGTGGAAGCATAAAATCCACATTTGTAGACATGATCCCCAAAGACTCAAACCCCTTCTCCTTTTTCAGATTCCATCCCATTTGACTCTGCAACATCTCCAGCAAAACAATCTCTAAAGTGGAATGTCTAAAGTGATCATCGGCCGCCTCAAACCCCTTCTCACCTTACCCATCTCCCTCAATCAAGGAAGCTTCATTGAAGAAATGCATGGTAATCAAATTAGATATGGAAAATTCCTTCGATAGAGTCCATCATAGTTTGTTGTTAGTTGTCATGGTCACATTTAGCTTTGATGAGAACATCATCGCTTGGACTTCCTCTTGCATTTGAAATCCTTAGATGACACCCTAGTCAATGGAAAGCTTTCCTCCTTTTTCCATATCTACATAAGACTTGGCCAAGGATGTCCTCTCTTCCCCATTCTATATATCTTCATGGATAAAACCGTGAATAAAGCTCTTTGACATGGAACGACTCAACAAGCACATTCTGAGACTCGAAATTACTCAAAGATCTAGAAATATCAACAATTCTGACTTTGTTACTTGGAGGATCAATAATTCTCAAAACAGCAATGCCCTTCAAGCAAATAATAGAGGAATATACCTCATTCTCAAGGGCTTTTATCATGAAGGAGAAAACCCAAATTTATACTTGGAACATAAAAGACAGAACTGTTGCTCTATTAGCTAATATAATCCACTACCTCCTTGTTGGAAAATGGTCTTCCTTTGCGTTCCTATTAGCGTCGAAGCCACCTTGGCTTCTGCTGATGGACAAGTTAAACTCCAAATTTTCTAGCTAGTGATCGTAATGGCTCAACCTAGCTGGGAGATTAATATTAATTAAATCCATGCTTTCTGCCCTCCCTATATTTCAATTTTATTCCATGCTTTCCCCTTCGCATATCAAATATTCTAGCTCTTAAACAATCTGGAAGTTTCTTTGGTAAGGTGGTAAATCCAATTCAAAAAATATCATCTGATTCACTGGAACATAGTTAGCAGCTCGAAAGGGCATGGTGGCTTGGGAATCAAAGATGCATCTCTATCTAATCTGCCCCCCAACGTCAAAATTTATGGCGACTCCTAACCAGAAAGCGGACTAATGGAAAAAAGTTCCCCTCAAAAAAATATACCATGATCCCTATACTTAATGACACTTCTTCGTTAAGGTGAAGTAGGTAGATGGTTTAGGTCTACTAGGTTAGGCAACTCTAAACATCCTTGCATGTTGGATTTCCCTCGAATAACGTGGTAGTTCTTAAGTACTTGATGAAAATACAAAAATTCGAAATTTCATTTAATCATTTATAAATAAGTATGATGAGATCAATATTTTTCTCGAGTTGTTATTACTCGGAAGTTAGTAATTTTTTTTTAGTAACCCCTAGCGCTTACCATAGCCCATACTCAACGCTTTAACAGGGAGTTAAAACCTAGTGCAATTCAAGAGCTATTCCCTCAACACTAATGCTAGGATGTACTTGTACGATACACCTAGGGATACAATGGCCAAGGATTCGATGCTTCAGAGCTTATGCTCAACATCAACATGGAAGGCTGCAGGGCTTATGCCCAACACTTCCAAATCTTATCTTTTCATGTGTTCCAGAGCTTCTTGCTCAAAACAAATGTAAGTACTCATATGCTCTAGAGCTTCTCGCTCAAGACAAATCATTAATCATTCAAGTGCTCCATAGCTCCTTGCTCAACACAAATCATCAATCACCCATGTGCTCCATAGCTCCTCGCTCAACACAAATCATCAATCATTCATGTGCTCCAGAGCTCCTCGCTCAAGATAAATCATAAATCACTCGTGTGCTCCAAAGCTTCCTGCTCAACACAAAACATCTCATCAATCATGTGCTTCAGGGTCCACGCCCAACACAAACAAGCATATATATATATATATATAATCAAAAATTTGCTTATGCCCAATATATAAAACAAATGATCATGTTCATATGCAGTAGGGTCCTCAACCCAATATATATAAAAATAAAACATCAAGATAATCATCATATTCAATAGGCCCATGCCTATAAGTGTTAGGTCCAAAATTCGGGATATTACACTCAAATCATTTAGATCACTCTCACAACTCTCAAGGTCAGAGGGGAAGAGGCATGAGATGGACCAATAAGTCCAATGTTTAGTGTAACTATTGCAAGAAGTATGACCACTATGAACAAAAATGCAGAAAGAAGTAAGATGAGCAGAACAATAGCAGAGCCATTGTATCTAAAGAAGAAGAAGGCTCATCAAAGGTGACATTTTTGTCTAATCAAGCAACTGAAGAACACTGCATCACATATCTATGGCTACTAGATAGCAGTTGCAACAATCACATGACAGGTAACAAGTCACAATCTCCATTTTGGATTCCTCTGTTGTCATGAATATCAAGGTAGGAGATGACTTTTTGGTTCCATCAAAAGGAAAAGGTACTATCCCTGTTCTTACAAAGAAAAATTAAAAGAAGTTTATTCATGAGGTGTTTTATGTACCTCGTTTGAATGTAAATTTGATCAGTATAGGTCAATTACTTCAGAACCATTATGATATTAGGTTTTATGATACATACTGTACTATTTATGATAAACCTCCTAGTAAGAGATTCATAGCCAAATTTGAAATGAACAATAATAGAATATTTCCCCTGTCTCAGGAGTGCCAAACTTCCACAGTCTGTAGTGCATACAGTTTCTAGTCTAGATGAATCCTGGTTATGGCATTGTAGATTTGGTTATATTACTTTTAAGAGTCTCAATATCCTACACAAACAGTCAATGGTCAAAGGGTTACTGATTATTCATGAACAATCCAACACCCATGAGGATTGTATGACTTGTAAACATCAAAAGGGCAATTTACCAACTTCCACATCTCAAGCCAAAGAACATCTTGAGTTAGTTCATACATACCTATGGGGACCCATGCAAACCCAATCCATAAGAGGTAGTTTTTATTTTTTATTGATGATTTTAGCAGGAAAACATGGATTTATTTCCTTAGGAACAAATTAGAGACCTTCTCCAAGTTCAAAGAGTTCAAGGCTCTCACTAAGAAGCAGTCTAGAAAGTTCATTAAAATGTTCAGGTTAGATGGTGGAGGTGTATATGATTCAAAAGAGTTTTCATATTTCTCTAAGCAACATGGCATCCAGAGATAGTTCACCGCCAACTACACTCCACAACAGAATGGAGTTGAATTGAATGAAAGAACCAGAGCATCATGATCACCGCCAACTACACTCCACAACAGAATGGAGTTGAATTGAATGAAAGAACCAGAGCATCATGAACATGGCCTGTAGCATGCTGTCACACAAGAAGCTATGAGATGGGTACTGGGATGAAGCTGGTGGATGCTCATTCTATTTGCTCAACAGATCACCCACGGTGACTCTCTAGGACAAGATTCCTGAAGAAGCATGGAGTGGCACTACTAACTAGTGTCGCACATCTCATAATATTTGGTATTGTTGCTATTGTGCATAGGGCCTGCTAAACTTAGAAGAAATTTGAATAAGAAAAGTGAGCGCCACATTTTCACTGGTTACGGTGAAGACACAAGGCGTATAAGCTGTATATAATAATGTCATCAAAAAGGTTGTGGTGAGAAGAGACATAAAATTCATTAAAGACAAATGCTGGAGTGATCCTTTAGACATACAACAAGAAGAAACGATTAGATCTGCCAGATCTACCTATTAGACTTCCAAGATTAGAAGTACAGCAGCAAGAAGCAACATCAGAGAATCCACCATAGCACCAGAAAACCAGAAGATTGAGAGAGTTATATTAACATACTCTAGTTCTTGAAGAGCAACTTTAGTATGCTTTATT
>LPNX010614363.1:0-19493 GCA_001517045.1 Pseudotsuga menziesii | reverse complement strand
GGCAAGGAAGGTTGCCAAAGGATATGCGCAAAAGTATGGTGTAGATTATGATGAAACCTTTTCTCTTGTAGCAAGGATGGATACCATCAGAGTTGTACTTTCCATTAAAGCACAAAATCAATGCCCTATCTATCAAATGGATGTGAAATCTGTCTTTCTTAGTGGCATTCTTGAAGAAGAATTTTATGTATAATAGTCACGTGCTTATACTGTCAAAGGTCATGAACACAATGTGTTTAAACTGAAAAATGCCTTGTATGGTCTATAACAAACTCCATGATCTTGGTACAATAGGATTGACTCCTACCTCATCAACAATGGTTTCAACAGAAGCGGCAATGATCCCACTCTGTATGTCAAATAAAGCAAGGTAAAATGTTGCTGACACGATCTACACTATTAATTTGATGCTTGAAGATTTTAGGACAGTCATGAAAAAAGAGTTTGAAATGACTCATGTAGGATTGATGAAGTACTTCCTTGGCCTGGAAGTTATTCAAGCTTATAGGTATTTTTATGTGCCATCATAAGTATGCTACTAATATTTTGCAGAGATTCAGGATGGATAAATGTAAACTAGCATAAATCCTCATAGCTCTTGGCACCAAGTTAACCAAGAATGATGATGAACCAATAGTAAATGGCACACTCTATAAACAAATGGTAGGGAGTTTAATGTACTTGAATGCAACTAGACCTTATTTGATGTATGCTGTCAGTCTTATTTCCATATTTATGGAGTCTCCCAAAGACTCTCGCTAGAAAGTTGGAAAAAGGATTCTAGGATATGTTGGAGGCACACTTGGATATGGCCTGTAGTACACTCATACACTAGACAATACTCTCACGAGGTACACTGACGGTGATTTTGCATGTAGTATTGATGATAGGAAAAGCACATCTGCTTTCCATTTGGGTACAAATATGATGTCTTGGGCATCTCAGAAACAACCCAATGTAAGCATGTCTCCTGCAGAAGCAGAATATGTAGCAGCCACCACATCAGCTTGCCATGCAGTATGGCTAAAAATACTTTTAAAGGATATGGGACACACTGAAAAGGATCCCACTTCTATTTTATGTGATAATAGCTCTGCAATACAATTGTCTAAACATAATGTATTTCATAGGAAAAACAAACACATTGAGACTCACTATCATGTATTTCATAGGAAAAGCAAACACATTGACACTAGCTATCATTTCATTCACGAGTTAGTCAATGATGGACAAATTTCGTTATTGTTTTGTTGCTCTAAGGAGCACTTGTCTCACTTGTTCACCAATCCATTGGGAACAACTACATTTGAACATCAGAGAGAGCGGTGGGTTGAAATATGTAATCTCAACGATTAAATAGCTCACTTAGTTAGTTACCCATGGTATTTTCTCACCTATGGTATTCTCCCATCACTTAGTTAGTTACCCATGGTATTTTCTCACCTATGGTATTCTCCCATAGTATTGTCATCTGTATTTACTATTTAATGCTCATTCTGAGCCTACAATCAATCTCCCATAGCGCTTCTATCTGTTTCATTGTTTTCGTTCACATGGTATGAGAGTTTACTACTTGATCCTAGGGTAAGCCTTTTCAGGAAGTGGAAAACACTCAGACTCCGAAGCCATTTAGAAGCTGCATACCTCCTGACCTAGGGCACGTTTTCTAATTTTTATATTTTTTTTTTCAGTTCTGAACTGTGGGCTGCCTTTTCCCTAACCCATTTGTGATTAATAGTTTAAAAGAAAACGTGGAGTTCTTCCACCTCCAGCCTTTTTTTTTTGCATAGTCGCAGATCTGATCAACGTCAGTACTTGAACACACACAGCTGATCAGTTTTTTTTTCGTACTTGACAGGCTCAGTTAGGTAGTTAGGCATGGTATTTTTTCACCTATGCTATTCTCCCATCTTATTGTTATTCTGTATTTTCTATTTAAAGCTCAATGAGAAGAGGAAAATCAATCAGCCTAGTGCTTCAGTCTGCTTTTACAGTAAAGACATGCAATACTTCTCTACTGAGTTCTCTACTTTTTTGGGTTGATAATGTGAACAGTCACTGATATTAGATTTCTGTAAAAATGATTTGCTGTGTTTAAATTGTGATATGTATTCTTATTATCGAAATCCAGCTACGACGCCAGAATTTAATTCTAAGCTCTCAGAACGCTGTATAGATGGGTTAGACGCTAAACAACAACAACTATAAGACCTTGGAGGATTGAATTGCAGGCGGTCTCAAGAACCTGTGAGTTTCAAAGCCATTCTGTTTAGATATAGTTAGTTTCAAAGCCATTCTATATAGTATTATACACTAATATTATCTTACTTTTTTATTGTTCAATTGGGTATACGTTATGGCTTAGAACTACTGTAACGTGATGTAATATGCAGACACCCAAGTGAACAAGTAAAAACTAAGATAATAATAGAGAATGAATTATACTATACAGAACGACTTTGAAACTTACAGATTTATGATATCTGTATCGACACAGAATGGCTTTAAAACCCACAGGTTTATGATGTCTGTATCGACACATAGTGTGGGGCACTGAGTGAGACCACCTGCAATTCAATCGATTTCTTCAATGCAAAATACCCAACAACGCCTTTCGTTTTCTTGGATCGTCCGAGGTATTATAGCTGTAGTTGGCCCATGCAGCCCCTAACCCACCATTTCGAGAATCTCGTCATCCGTTCATAGTAATATTCTCCCTTCTCCTGTATTTTTAGCTTGTAAAGAAATATTCTCAGGAGAAAGGCACTCGTAAATATAGTTCAGTTCATGCGGTAAGGACATGCAAGTATCCAAATAGTTCTCTACTAAATTAGTATACAAATAGTTCTCTACTAATTTCTTTTGGGTTGATAATGTGAACAATTCGACTTCATATTAGGTTTCTGAAAGAATTATCTGCTGTGTTTAAATTGTGATATGTATTCTTATTATCGAAATCCTCCCCCTCCAGAATTTTTTCGTAAGCTCTCAGAACTCTGTACAGGTGGGTTAGATGCTACATGGGCCAACAACAACTATAATACCTTGGAGGATCGAAGAAGACGAAAGGCGCTGTGCCTTTTGCATTGAATTCGATTGAATTGCAGGCGGTCTCTCTCAGATTCCCAGGCGATATAGATATCATTAACCTGTGAGTTTCAAAGCCATTCTGTATAGTATCATCCACTAGTATATCTTACTTTTTAATTGTTGAATTGGGTATGTGTTATGGCTTAGAGCTACTGTAACGTGATGTAATAAACGCAAGCCTTGTGCAATTCTTGGGGCTTGATAACATTTGTGTATACGGTTTGTCATGTGAAGTTGGTTGTGGTTTGGCTAACTGGACAGTGGTCATTGGGCAGTATGATGAAAGACTTTAAAGAGGAGGCCATAGAGGATTCAACAGACAAATACTATGTCCAGTTCAAAGGATCTCAAGGCAGTAAGTTAGACTTCCATTGTTTTTCTTTCTTTCCTTGTTGGATATGAAAGGAGTATGTTAGTGACAGATGAGAAATGCCATAATAATAATTTAGTAAATTATAAAGCAAGGAAATGAGAAGACTACATACAGTGAACAGGGAGATTTCAAGCAACAGAGCAGTTCAGAACCTACGCATATACGCTGCAAAGGGACCCGTTTCAAGCCCAGAACCTGGTAAGGGGACAGATGCACGAATTCCAGGAGCCTACGAGGGATTGATTGAGTCATTGAGGGATTGAGTGATGGAAGGATGGAAGCACCACAAACCCATTGTTTATAGAGAAAAAAGCTCGATCAACACCCCCAAGAGTGTTCGCTTAGCCTCACAATAAGCAACAGAGCATCTACAATTTACTAAATTATTATTCTGGCATTTCTCATCGTCACTAACATAATCCTCTCATAACCCATAAGAGAAAAAAAGAAAAAGAATGGAAGTATAACTTACTAGCTTCGGGTCCTTTGAACTGGACATAGGATTTGTGAATTGAATCCCCTATGGTCTCCACTTTAAAGTCTTTCCTCATACTGCCCAATTACATGGACTTTTCCGGTAGCCAAAGCACAACCAACTTCATATGATACGTGTAAACAAATGTTATCAAGAATTGCACAAGGCTTTGCGTTTATCAAGAAAGGAGAAAATCACCATATTATTTTAAGTTACAGTAGCTCTAACCTTTAACAGACACCCAATTAGCTCTAACTTTTAACAGACACCTCATTGAAAACTAACTGATTAGGAATCTAGATTTAAAAATGACTACTTGTCTTGATGATGGTTCTCGATTAGGAATTGAAACGTCCACTTAAAAATGACTACGGCCGAATTTCAGAAAATACCCTAAATTAACCTAACTCACTGAAAAAACTTACATACTGAAAAAGATAATATTAGCGAATGAATGGTAGTATTATACAGAATGCCTTTGAAACTCACAGCATCGTCATTTCTGTATCCCTGGGGGACACATAGTGTAGGGCTCTGAGTGGGACCGCCTGCAATTCATTTGAATTCTTCAATGCAAAACACCCAACAACGCCTTTTGTTTTATTCGATCGTGCGAGGTATTATAGCTGTTGTTGGCCCGTGCAGCCCCCAACCCACCATTTCGATAATAAATTATCTTGGTAGCATATTTATAAACACGTTGGGGAGTTGAGATTATAAACGGCGAAGTGACGGAAAAATTCGCAAGCAATGTGATGCGAATTCAAACGGTCCGAATTCTAACCATGAAATTATAAGCTAAGAGACGGAAGAATCCGAAAACGATGCGAGGCGAATTCAAACTGTCCGAATACGTCTTAGGGTTACCGTTCGAAAAGTAAATACAAATACTTCTAAAAAAAAATGAAATGAGCCGTGGCCAGAGTCACATTTGGTCAATTTGGGGATAATCTCGTCATCCATTCACAGTAATACTGAATGTTGTTGAAAATTGATAATCGTTTGCACGGGTTTGTTTTAATTTCTATCCTCATAAACAATTGGTAACTATTCATAATCAGAATCGTTCAATTTTAATTCTTCATAATTGTTCTCGTTCAAGAGTAGGCAGAGGGTAGCAATGTCCCTGAAAATTGATAATCCTTTAATACTTCGTCATGGACTAGGAGAAATGAACCTCTATGTGAGTATTTCAACTTCATTATGAATAGAAGAATATTCAGAGTATTCAGCCTTCTCAGTCACCTTCCCTGAGTTTTCAGTCCCATCCATTAATTCATGAGAATCCGTTGCAATCTTTTCCAATTCTTGGTTTATGGGACGCAGAATCTCCCAAGTCCTAGGTTTTTTGGGAAGGCTTCTCTATATTGCTTTCTTCATCAATTTCTTGATCCACTTCTACCCTTTTAGATTCCCTATCTTTTTCTTTCTGTGACATGATATGATCTGCTTCTTTTCTTTTTCTTTCTGTGACATGATATGATCTGCTTCTCTTCTTTTTCATATTCACTATCTCATGGCCATAGAATATAGGGTTTATTCTAGTGACCAGTTGAACCCATGATTGATGCCTCTGTTGTAACTTCCATTATATTATCAGTTTAATGAGACCATGATTGGTAAGAGAACCTTGGGGGCACTTGGCCTTTCTAACATAATGTGCCATGTGTTGTGGAGAATTTAGAAATAACGGAGAGGAGGAGGCAAGGCTAGAGGGTAAGGAGGCTAAGAGTAAGGAGGCTAGGGGTGTATGCACAAAGTAGGACTAGGGGTGCCAGGATTAGTTCCTCCCTGTAGTGGATCAATGAAGGGGACGTTGGCTCTAAATTTGATTGTGACTGCATGTTTACTAATATACCATGGCAGAGGTGAGATAATAAAAAAATCATAGGTATAAATAACTTCTCCTATTGCTAAGAAATATTCTTTTGTTCTTGGCAGACATGTTATGATTTGCTCAAACACTTCAATTCTCATCTCCCCAACTTCTGCATAGTCTTCCATCAAATTTTGTGCAAATGGTAATGCAACCTCCTTATTAAACCCGGTCAATCTTTCAAAATACAAAGTCCAAGGGGCTTCCTAAAAAATTCCAAAAGCTTCCACATCTTTGTACAATGGCTCCATCGACTCTCGTTTATGGTGGATTGCAAACCCTCCCATCATGTTTTTAGGGATCTCAATTACACATGATGTTTTTAGGGATCTCAATTACACAAGAAACCGGTAAAAATTTCAAATTTGGATACCGGTTTTGCAACATGCAAGACAACAATGTATAATGTGGAAAATCGTTGGGTATTTTTACAAAGGCGACATTTTTGGTGGTGTAAGGGAAAAAGTCGAAGCTCGTGGTGGAAGTTATAATGCTTATTCGGTGGAGCGGTTGCAATTAATAAGTGCGGGAGAGTGTAATGACATACCCCATTCCAAAACTAAAAGGATTGGCTCAAAGAATTCGTAGAATTATGCTTAATTGTACGTGTGGTTAGGATTCGTATAACCTAATTTCACTTACCATGACAGATCAATGAATTGGGGTGGCCCTCTTTCCTTGTCAAATCTCTTTAGTGGAGGCGCCACTCATCGTTCCTTCATGGATCATGTGGGCCCTTGGAATAATGAGATGGATGAACACGTTCACATCAAGACAAAAGGATGAGAACTAATGAGACTACAAAAATTGCCATTGTTTTGGCCGAACTAGAGCGACTGTGAGAGTTTCAACAAAGAAAAGAACGAAGTTTCAGCAAAGGAAATCACGGGATTTCAACAGAAAGTGGAGATCTTAGCAGAGTTTCGGCAAAGGATATGGCAGAGTTTTATACAAAGATATGGTGCAACTTCAACAAGGATTTTCGTGGAGTTTTGGCAAGGAAGAATAGAACTTAGTAGAGCTTCGACAAAGGATATGGCAAAGTTTCGGCAAGGAATATGGCAGAGTTTTGGCAAAGATATAATGCATCTTTATGAAGGTTTATGGGGGAGTTTCGATAACGACGCAGATAACTTAGCGGAGTATCGACGAAGGATACGACGGAGTTTCGGCAATGAATATGGCAAATTTTTAGAAAGGATATGGCGGAGTTTTGGTAAGGAATATGGCAGAGTTTCGGAAAATATATGGCGCAACTTCGGTAAGGAAGGAGATAACTTAGCGGAGTTTTGGAAAAGAATATGGTGGATTTTCGGCAAGTAATATGGCATAGTTTCAGAAAAGATATGGTACAACTTTGGCAAGAATTATGGCGGTGTTTTGACAAGGAAGCAGAGAACTTAACGTAGTTTCAACAAAGGATATGGCAGAGTTTTGTCAAGGAATATGGTAAATTTCAACAAAGATATGGCACATCCTCGGTAAGGATTATGGGAGAGTTTCGACAAGGAAGGAGATAACTTAGTGGAGTTTCGACAAAGGATATGATGGAGTTTCGGTAAGGAATATGGTTGAGTTTCAAAAAAGATATGGTGTAGCTTCGACAAAGATTATGGCAGAGTTTCGACAAGGAAGGAGAGGACCTAGCAAAGTTTCGACAAGGAAGTAGAGAACTTAGCAGAGTTTCAACAAAAGATATGGCAGAGTTTCATCAAGGAATATGGCGGAGCTTCGGCAAGGATTATGGCAGAGTTTTGGCAAGGAAGCCAAGAACTTAGTGGAGTTTCAGAAAGGGAGATGGTGGAGTTTCAGTAAGGAATACAATTGCAAAGTTTCGACAAATATATCTCGCAACTTCGACAATGATTATGGTAGAGTTTCGGCAAGGAAGCAGATAACTTAGCGCAGTTTCGAAAAAGGATGTGGAGGATTTTCTGCAAAGAATATGGCGGAGTTTTGACAAAGATATCACGCAACTTTAACAAGGATTATGGCAAAGATTTATCAAGGAAGTAGAGAACTTATAGGAGTTTTAGCAAAAGATATGACAGAGCTTCGACAAGGAATATGGCAGAGTTTCGAAAAATATATGGCGCAACTTTGATAAGGATTATGGCGGAGTTTCGACAAGGAATGATATAACTTAGTGGAGTTTCGACAAAGTATATGGTGAAGTTTCAGTAAGGTATATGACAAAGTTTCGACAAGAATTATGGCGGAGTTTTGGCAAGGAAGTAGATGGTGCAATGCTCTTATAAGTCTCATTATGATTACTAGATATTTTGATCCTTGTGACACTATGGTGCAATGCTCTTATAAGTCCCATTATGATTACTTTAATTATATTTATAGATACTCAAGTACTATTGTATATAAGGTTGAACAAAAGTTAAATTTTTAGTTTGTGCATTGATTTGTATTGAAATTTCATCATTAACTCTATTTATACATGTCTTTTTTTCTTTTGCACTGAAATTAACTAATCTTTATTGCCTATAATAGATGCATAATGACTAAACATAGATTTCTCTGTTTTATTACATTATATGTTGAGTGATAAAAAAATGTATCAATCAAAAGGATTAATTACAATTAACTAATAATTAATATTATAATTTATAATAAATCTCAATAATAATTAATTAATAGTTAATAATTTAATACTATTATCGTTATTAATTAATTAATCATAATTAAATTATTAGTTAGCTAATTGGGATGTAACAAAGGATAGAAGTACACAATACTACTAAAATAAAGATGCAAAATTGCAAATACATAAAACAATATGCAAAAGGGTGCATAAGGACTCGAAATGGGGCACAAATTGGGATGCAAGGTTCTAAGAATATACAAAATTTGAGTCTCAAGGATGCAAATGATGACGTAAGGACACAAGGTGATATGTAAATGTTGATGAAGCTATGCAAACAAAATTTCAATATTGGACTTTCAGATGCAAACAAAACCTCAATTTGGATGTGAAGATGTAAACAAAACTTCGATTTTGGATGTTAATATGTAAACAAAACCTCATAGAGGATGAAATTATGGACTCATAGAGGATGCAAAAAAAAACACAAAGAATGCTAGGGCCACAAAGTGAATCCCAAATGGACACACACAATATAAAAAGGGTCATAAAAAGAGACAAATGAAATGCAAAATGAGGCAACTTGAAATGCATCACTTTTCACAACCTAAATATTGACAAGACACCAAAGTGGAATGCCAAAAAAAAAGATATAGTCCAGTTTTATAATAACATATGAAAGGTTGTCCTTGATTCAAACCTTACAATTAAAATATCAATAAACGGAGTTATTCCACCCCTTTCAAAATAACTTATTTGTGCACAATAAAGCGACATGGTTAAAACAAAAGAATATAGTAGTCTAACCTAGTATTATGTTCTTACTCTAAGGGAGGACTGAAAATTGTAAGAAATTTCATAGAATATTGTACAACATTGATATTTTTTTAACATTTATCATATTGAAGGAAATATCCATGAGATGTAGAACAGTTGGTGGTAGGTGATGGCCGTTAGGTTGACCCTAAGTGGAAAGGTCATCGGTTAGAATCCCCACGGATACCAAAAAATCCAACCATTTCAAGGGTTGGTGCGGTCCATACCGAGTGTGCTACGCAAGTGATTTTGACAGCTTAGATGCCCATGGTTCGTGGTCACTTAGCTAATGGAAAACCTGCTAGTCAAGGGGGTTCTTCCACTTTCCAACAAAAAAAACATATTGAAGGAAATAAATGGTTTACTAAAATAAATAATAAGGATTGTGCTTGATAGATACTTTTGGTCTTGATCGCCTAAATACCTACCTCCCTCCCGTGTTGCTTTAGGCTATGGGGGTGCTAGAATTCCCCCCCACCCCTTCCCTTGACATCGATACCTTTGCATATATGATTGTTGACCTCCCTGCGAATCTAAACCCTCCTCCCACGTGATTTGTAAAGAAACTCAATGAGATCCCTAAGGTGGTGATGCAACCAGACTCCAAAAGCTTGGCTTTGAAATTTGTTGAAAATGGTTTGACGAGTTAGTGCACTAGCTTATGGCCATCCCCGTGTAGCATGTTTGTATGGGTTGAGAAAAGTTGGAAACAAGGAATATTTTAGGGGTAAAATTTATCCCATGGGCTATTTTTCCATGCTTTTTCCAAAATAAAATTAGCCAATTTGCATTTTTTGAATCCTCATTTCACCCAATTTTGAAGGAGTAAACATTTTCACTCCAAAAATCACCAAATAATTGTATAAACATTATAAAATCCTTTGAAATTGAAATATTTTAGAAAAATATTGCCAAATATTTTACAGTTGACATTTCTAGAATCAATAAGATTTTCCAAGTTTTATACACTTTTAAATAATTATGGATCCTTAAAATTTCCCCCAAAACAACTCATTAAAGGCCATGTCTCTCATGCTTTTTGAGACAACTTTTTTATTTCTTTCTCTTTGAAGAAAAGGAAGACAAAGATATTACTATTTCATGGGATGTAGAGGAATATATCTCAACAAATGTCCCCTTGATTTCAGTCCAAAAAATGGCATTCCATTTGTCATCCTCGATTGGGTCATATTTCCTTTCCTTCCTCTCCATTTCCAGAATGAAGAATCAGTGATAGCCATAGGGAATGCCCTGGCGGAATACATTAACGGGGTTGGGCCCAAACATGGTCTTCAATATTATGCAGGTACTTGTGTAGAGGTTGATCTTGAAAAGGGCCTTTTGAAATCAATAAACTTAACCCTAGACAACTGGTCCTATATACAATAGTTCAATTATGAATAGTTGAACTTCCAATGCAAGGTGTGCCACAAATACATGCATTTCTCTAAATCATGTCCAAAGGTGGTATCTGAGCAAACAACGCAAGAACAGAAAGACCAATAGTAGTAGCCAAGAAGAAGGAAATTTGCAAACAAGTCGGGTGGCACAACCACACAAGAAAAGACCCATATTTAAACATGGGCTTCATCTAATCCGGAGAGTCAAACACAATATTTGTCAGGAAATAATAACAAAGAAAAAGGTCCAGAAAGTAACTAGTTTGAGGCTGTCGCAAATTCTAAGCCAGAATATCAAGAAACACAAATCCAAGTTCCCGTCAAAATTTTTCTTGAAGAAGTTTAGGAAGTTATCAAGAACTACCCATTAGATCACCACTCCCTAAACTTCCTCCTCCCTCCCTCAAATGAATCCCCCATTGTGTAGGAAGAAGAAGATTCTTCGAAATCCTTCTAAGATGTCCCTAGCCAAGAATAATCCCAACATCCCCAAATAAAATTGGTGGGGAGGAAATGGAACAAAAAGAAAAGAGAAACAACAACAAATTGGGACAAGGAGCTTAGTAAAAAAACAATTATAGATCCTTATTTAAAAAAGGAACCTAGAAGAGGAAGAAATCAACGTGTCCAAAATCCCCGTAAGGAAGCTTCACAATAGCCACAATAAATAATGAAAATAGTTTCTTGGAACTACAGGCAATTAGGGAGAAAATATAAGCTCTCGTTGACCAAATATTTTATAAACTTAGAAAAGTCCCATCTCCTCATGGTTCAAGAAATAAATATGAAGGATGTTGAGGTCCTTCAATCCTTGGAAAATGTATGGAAACATTCTAAAGGATTAGTTTTCAGCTCTAGAGTAACTTTTGGGAGGCATCTACACACTTTGTAATTTTACAATATTAAGGTTAGTAAACTCACACTCTAATCAACAGTTGATAATGTCTGATTTCACTCATATCCCTTAAGGTATATTGTATATTTTCACATGCAATATTTGCATGCTCATAGTTTTCCATGAAAAACAGGAATGATGGAAGTCTCTTGTAAACACTCCTCGAGGGAAAATTTTAGGTGTGAAATTTATCCCATGGGCTAATTCTTGGCCTTTTTTTAACCCAAAAAGATTCATCAATTTCCATTTTTTACTGAATTTATTTTCCCAAATTTTATGGGATAATTTTTTCTTCCACTAAATATCACCAAAATTGTCCAGAAACTATATAAAACCCTTAGAAATTTGAATTTTTTTAGAAAAAATTCGGCTAACATTTTATGGTTGGAAATTTAAGAATTAGTAAGATTCACCAAAGTCTCTATACTTTAAGAAAATTATGGATCCTTAAAATTCTCCTTGCACTCCCCCCATTGTGGGTTCTCTCGACCATCTCATTTATGCTGGTAATATTAACACAACTTTATCCCAAAATGAGAGGAAAGGAGATTCACAAGTCCATGATTCAGGAAGGGAATTCATGGCGGATCTAATTGTTGTCCTTGAATCGATTGATGTCAAACCAAATGGAGGAAATATCACTTGGAGAAACAAAATGGTTGGCCCAAATCATATAACAACCAGATTAGAAAGATTCTTGATTGGAAGCTCCCTTTTGGTATGTTCTTTCTCCGTGTCCTCTTGTATTCTTCCTTGGTATGGCTTTGACCACCCTCCAATATCCCTCACTTTATCCCCCTATGGAAATCTTGGCCCAATCCCATTATGTTAAAACTATCTTTGGATCCACAATCCTAACTTCGTAACAATCATCTCGAAATATTGGAACTGTGGAATAAATACAAATCCCTCTTATATCTAGGTCCAAAAAATGAAAAAAAAACAAACGTGACCTAAAAGATTGGATAAAAACTAATCCTCGAGAATTAGAAATGAAAAATAAAGAGGCATATAAATATTTGTTTCTCCTTTAGACTAAGAATTCACGGTCAACCGTTGACTCAATGGAATATATGTTCGATTGCATTCCAACCCTTAATTTCCTAGGAGGATAACTTAAATATTATGAAGGCATTTTTTGAGTAAAAATTTGGGAGGTAGTGAGTAGCATGAACCTACACAAAGCCTTGAGCCCAAACGGTTTCTATGCTCACTTCTATCAGCAACTCTGACACATTCAATAAACCAAACTTGATAAGGATGGTAAACTATGTAAGGAATATCTCTCAGATATTTGGAATAATAAACACCACCTTCTTAGACCCAACCCCCAAATACCACAATCCCTCCTATACAATGTCTTTGAAAAAATCACCTATAAAGTGATTGCCAACCACCTCAAACCCATTCTACCCTTGCTCATCTCCCCTAATCAAGGAAGCTTTGTCAATAAAAGACAGATGATAGATAACATAATTATAGTGCAAGCAACTATTCATTCAAGTAGATATTGCAAAGGAAAAGCCATGGTAATCAAATTAGATATTGTATGTTCCTTCGATGGAGTCCGTCACAGTTTCTTCTAGTTGTCATGGTCAGATTAATATTTGATGAGAACACCATCGCTTCGATTTACTCTTTCATTCGAAACCGTTGGATGGCCCCACTATTCAAAGGAATTCCTTCCTCCTTTTTCCAGATCTCTATATCCCTCTGCTAGGGATTCCCTCTCTCCCCTATTATATACATTTGCATGGTTGAAACCCTGTGTTGGCCCTAGGAATTCAACCAGAATTATTCTCGGGAATATGAAGATTCCAGTTGGACGACAGAGGAAGGGCTGTGACAGAAGCAACCATGGAGGGAGAGGATGCGACGAAGAATCAACCAGATATGAAAGATTTTGCGACATAAGAGAAGTTGCGAAGAGAGCATCTACGACAAGGGGAACCACGTCAGAAGAAGAAGTACAATAGTTGAAAAGGAAAACTTGAGTGACTTGAGTGATCGTGGGTAAGAGTCAATTAGAATAATGCATGCTTTGGTAATAAAGCGTCTTTGTAATTTTGGGCCGATAGTGCCTACTGTCAGCGTAACCAATGTACGAGAATAGGAATGACATCCTCTTGGCTAACAGAATATAGTCGATTGATTACGACATGTAAGAGCTTATAAAAGAGATAACCCAGGGTGTGTGTAGGCTGGTCTATGTTAGCTCCGGTCTTAGTAGAGTGTATATTTGTGGAATTGAAGAGAACAAGGTCGATCTAGGATGTGTGTGGATAGACAATAGAGTGAAGGAGAGGAAAAATTTAGAGACCTGAGGCTAGATAGAATACGAGGAGAGAAGTCTGTATAGATTGTAGAGAATATCTAGAACATAGTCTTCAAGTTGAGTGCACAGATGAAAGGTGCTATATATTTCTCATGGCAGATGAAGAGTGCCTTGTTGTTTTTTGCCTTATGGGTTTCCACGTTAGATGTTGTCTCTATGTATATTTGATGAGGATGTGTATGTTCAATGAATGCATGATGCAAATAAGTAGAACTTAATAGATTGAATAGCATTTGTTTATGAATAAGTTCTTGTATGCATGTGTTTTACTGTTGGTAGAAAGAATTTGTACTGAGGCTGTATATTCACTGTTGTAATCTCTGTTAACAAATAAGTAGGTTAATATATTGAATGCACATAATAAGAATAGGGAATACAATATTTGGCTTCGTTCGATTGAGTTGGTAAGGTGCCATGAGAGAAGAAATCCCCACCGAACTGCAGAAACCTGGTTCGAGTAGTTACCCATAGAGATATACCGGGTGAGACTGCATGTGCATCGTAGGTACTACCGACTGATCCCTGCTCTGTTGGGATGATATCTTAGGATTTGTTGACAGATGAATAAGGGTCTAAACCTGGGTAAAAGGGAGAAACACCAACACCCTCAGTAGAACCCTTGACAAGGAAAAACTCAACAAGCACATTTCAGGACTCAAAGTTACTCATGGGATTCAATTGAATTAAAAATTGTTAGCTTGAAAGAAACATGGTGATGTTGGTAGCATTCTCTTTCAATTGGGAATCAATTTCAATCCTTTTGTCCAAAAGGTACTGGTTGTCAAGGTCATGCTTTTAAGAAGTTGTAATTTTAAACTTTTGGGTGATACTGAGAGCACTACTTTGTTATTAAGGAGTCAATTTCAAGGTTTTTGTTTGCAACTTCATGAGGAATTAAGGTCATGGTGGAAAAAAATTGTATATTTAACATCGAAAAAAACATTTGTTACGAATAGCACCACCTTTTGTTCAAGGGTTGATTTTTAAGTTTTTGACCCAAAAATATGGGTTTTAGAGCTAGAGTTTCATTTTGAGGTCATAGTCCTCGTCAAGTTGGGAACTATGTTAATAATGAGCCAACTAATAAAGAACTTAATTATGCTCTCTAAGAAGGTTATGACAAGATGGTGGTAGAATTTAATCATTTTGGTAAACTCTTAATTTTTTCTTCATCTCTAAACATATATGACTTTCACTACTATAAGTGTGAGAATCAATTAATGAATTGATTATTTGTTTATTTTATTGTTTTCTTAGATACTGATGATGATGGACGTTCTAGTGATAGATCATGTGAATTTTGATTCACAGTCCTTTTGTTATATGTCTAGATACTCTAGTATTATTGTAGATAAGGTTGGTGTTTCCTTAAGGTGGTAGTGGATCACTTGTTATAGGGAAACTTCTAAGAGCTTAACTATTCCCTCGACAAGAGTATGGAAACATGTTGGCATAATTCGATTGTCAACCTTGATTAAATTTTTTCATTTTATCTTCATTTTTTAACTTATATGACCCGTACTATGTTTTTTTCCAAGGAACAACCTTACAGAAAATCGTCCAAGTACTATTCCATGAATCATGGATGGTAAACCAGAGAAACCGTTACTACAAAGATTAATTTGAGGGGATCAAGAGAGTCAAACCTATGACCTCCCCAAATATGTGTGATGTTTGTCTCATGAGTACTTGAGTTATCCCTCAAAAGGATGACTTATACTATAGTTTTGGCTGAGAATACGCAGTAATTCTTAATGGAATCTTGTAGAGGGTCCGCGGTTGGTAATGGTTCATTGTCAACGTTTCGAGCCATCATTGGATCATCTTCAGGACATTATCGATGCTTGATACTATGTTATACTATCTCCAGGACTTATACTATGTTATAAAAATGAGAATAGATAAATTTGTCCCGGATCATGAGACATCTGATTAAACTTATTTTTGTTTTAAAAAAAAACTATTAATTTTATTGACTAAAATGTCGTGGATTTACTTGTACCGTTGATAAAAAGAACATAACAGAGTACACATAATTGGTAGACATCTTTGATTGTGTATTTTCCCCTTTGTAGAAAGGAGTGGGGTATGCTAGGTGAGGAGTTTTTGTTTCCTTCCCAGATTCCTTGAGGTACTTCGGTAAATCCATTCAAAATTTAACAAGGAGTCATTTTCAAAAGCAATAAAGTTTCCAATTTAGTTAACGTCATATAAGGAAAATTACATGGTAAATACTTATGTGCTTTTTCTTTATTATTTTCTTTCATGTTTTTTTTTGTTCTTTCTTAGAAGGGTGTGACCCATTCTTGGAAGTCTATCCGAACATCCAATATTTGTTGTACCTTCATCCATGTTACTAAGGGGAGGGGAAGGATGGTCCTTAAGTGTTGGATTTGTTTCCTTAGGGGTACAAGGAAATAATGTTCCTCTATGTCTACAATGTTTTGTCCTCTTTTTCTATGCATTTGGGCTTGGAGAGTGCGTGGGGCGGGATAGGAATGTTATGTTTGTGCTAAGTGAGGATTTTTCTATATTGGTGGCCATCATATAGGGATAGGTCACTTAAGACTAGTTTTACTAATTGAAGTTGGGATGGCATTGAGTGTCTTTTACTTCTAGACCAATGTTTAGCAAAGAAGGCAATTGCTTCTCTCCCTCTGTTACTTCCATGGGGAATTTGAGTGTTGGTTTTTTGAGACTAAAGGGGATGATGGGGAGCTCTTTGCCAAAGGTATTTCTTTTCTAATTAAATAATGATCCTTTGATTCCCCTATCCATAAGGTTGGTGTTTTCTATGTTTTTGTGTTGCCAAGGGATTTTTCCAACCTTGTGGCAATGTGCTCCTACATGCCCATTATCGAAACATGATTTGCAATGAAATTCCAAAGGTTCATAGTACAAAGGGTCAAACAAGGTGTAATCTTTTCCCAACTAAGTTTGACCTTCAAAGACAATCCTTTTTGAGAATTCAATTTCGATGAAAAATTTGTGTGTTTGTGGTGATATGCCTCTACTTGGAATGAAACTTGCCAAGAAAATTTCGAATTACTTTAAGAGATTCAAAACTACAAATTGTAAAAGAAAGTGAGGAAGTATTACCCATACTAGAGTTGTGGAGAGAAAGTCCATGGAGGGATTAAATTTTGGGGATTGGTGTTTCATGCACAAGCCAACACGGCCCCAAAACCATGGCTACATGTTGAGGATGAGATCTAGATATTTCACTATGTCAAACACTACCACAAAACAACCTTATGCTACATGGGTAAGGTATGCATCTTCTTGGATTTTTGACTTCCAAGCTACTAAGATCCAATTTTGAAGATCTGCTAACTTTTGGCCAAAAGTCATTGAATGTGCAAATTAGTTAGTGATGACATAGGAAATTGGTTTGGATTATTTCATCTTCATCTATTGTTATGGAGGGTACTATAAATTCTTTGATGAGTTGGATACCTTACTAAGGGGATGGATGAGTTGGGTGTCCTTGAATGGCATGGATTGAGAATGTCCCAAAGGATTTGAGGCATTGGGACTGAGAGGTATTAGAGTGTAGAGGTAGAGATCATAAAGGAGGGTGGTTTCAGATTTCAAAGGGGGGAAAAGGAAAGTTGAGAGTATAGGTTGAAGGAGCCTCGAAGGTTTCCATATAGGCTACTATGGTGAAAGAGGTTGAGGTGAAAAATTAGGGGAGACCAAGGTTGAAGGATGGTACACTATGTAAGGAATAGCTTCCAAATCTATGGAAGCATAAAATCCACATTTGTAGACATGATCCCCAAAGACTCCAATCCCTTCTCCTTTTTCAGATTCCATCCCATTTGACTCTGCAACATCTCTAGCAAAACAATATCTAAAGTGGAATGTCTAAAGTGATCACCGACCGCCTCAAACCCCTTCTCACCTTACCCATCTCCCTCAATCAAGGAAGCTTCATTGAAAAAATGCATGGTAATCAAATTAGATATGGATAATTCCTTCGATAGAGTCCATCATAGTTTGTTGTTAGTTTTCATGGTCACATTCAGCTTTGATGAGAACATCATCGCTTGGACTTCCTTTTGCATTTGAAATCCTTACATGACACCCTAGTCAATGGAAAGCTTTCGTCCTTTTTCCATATCTACATAAGCCTTGGCCAAGGATGTCCTCTCTTCCCCATTCTATATATCTTCATGGATAAAACCGTGAATAAAGCTCTTGACATGGAACGACTCAACAAGCACATTCTGAGACTCAAAATTACTCAAAGATCTAGAAATATCAACAATTCTCATATGTTACTTGGAGGATCAATAATTCTCAAAACTACAATGCCCTTCAAGCAAATAATAGAGGAGTATACTTCATTCTCGAGGGGTTTTATCATGAAGGAGAATTCCCAAATTTATACTTGGAACATAAAAGACAGAACTGTTGCTCTATTAGCTAATATAATCCACTACCTCCTTGTTGGAAAATGGTCTTCCTTTGCGTTCCTATTAGCGTCGAAGCCACCTTGGCTTCTGCTGATGGACAAGTTAAACTCCAAATTTTCTAGCTGGTGATCGTAATGGCTCAACCGAGCTCGGAGATTAATCTTAATTAAATCCACTCTTTCTGCCCTCCCTATATTTTAATTTTCTTCCCTGCTTTCCCCTTTGCATATCAAATATTCTATCACTTAAACAATCTGGAAGTTTCTTTGGTAAGGTGGTAAATCCAATTCAAAAAATATCATCTGGTTCACTGGAACATAGTTAGCACCTCGAAAGGGCATGGCGGCTTGGGAATCAAAGATACATCTCTATCTAATCTGCCCCCCACCATCAAAATTTATGGCGACTCCTAACCAGAAAGCAGACTAATGGAAAAAAGTTCCCCTCAAAAAAATATACCATGATCCCTATACTTAATGACACTTCTTCGTTAAGGTGAAGTAGGTAGATGGTTTAGGTCTACTAGGATAGGCAACTCTAAACATCCTTGCATGTTGGATTTCTCTCGATTAACGTGGTAGTTCTTAAGTACTTGATGAAAATACAAAAATTCGAAATTTCATTTAATCACTTATAAATAAGTATGACGAGATCAATATTTTTTTCGAGTTGTTTTTACTCGAAAGTTATTAAATTTTTTTTAGTAACCCCTAGCGCTTACCAGAGCCCATACTCAACGCTTTAACACGGAGTTAAAACTTAGTGCAATTCCAGAGCTGTTCCCTCAACACTAATGCTAGGATGTACTTGTACGATACACCTAGGGATACAATGGCCAAGGATTCGATGCTTCAGAGCTTATGCTCAACATCAACATGGAAGGCTGCAAGGCTTATGCCCAACACTTCCAAATCTTATCTTTTCATGTGTTCCAGAGCTTCTTGCTCAAAACAAATGTAAGTACTCATATGATCCAGAGCTTCTCGCTCAAGACAAATCATTAATCATTCAAGTGCTCCATAGCTCCTTGCTCAACACAAATCATCAATCACCCATGTGCTCTATAGCTCCTCGCTCAACACAAATCATCAATCACTCATGTGCTCCAGAGCTCCTCGCCCAACACAAATCATAAATCACTCGTGTGCTCCAAAGCTTCCCGCTCAACACAAAACATCTCATCAATCATGTGCTTCAGGGTCCACGCCCAACACAAACAAGC